>CAUYON010001596.1:0-20470 GCA_963573935.1 Arctocebus calabarensis
TTTTTTCGAGGTCTTTAAAATATGACAATGGAACTTTAATAGGAATTGCATTAAAATTGTATATTGCTTTGGGCAATATGGACATTTTAACAATGTTGATTCTTCCCAGCCATGAGCATGGTATATTTTTCCATGTTCAGCTATTTCTTTTCTTAAAGTTTCATAGTTCTCTTTATAAAGATCTTTCACATCCTTTGTTAGATAAACTCCCAAATATTTCATCTTCTTTGGTACTACTGTGAAAGGCATAGAGTCCTTGACCATTTTTTTGGCTTGACTATTATTGGTATATATAAAGGCTACAGATTTATGAGTGTTGATTTTGTAGCCTGAAAGGCTGCTATATTCCTTGATCACTTCTAAAAGTTTTGTAGTAGAATCCCTGGTGTTTTCCAGATATACAATCATATCATCTGTGAAGAGTGAAAGTTTAATCTCTTCTGATCCTATATGGATTCCCTTGATCATCTTTTCTTCCCTAATTGCAATGGCTAAAACTTCCATTACAATGTTGAAGAGCAATGGAGACAATGGGCAACCTTGCCTGGTTCCTGATCTAAGTGGAAATGCTTTCAATTTAACTCAATTCAATACAATATTGGCTGTTGATTTACTGTAGATGGCCTCTATTAGTTTAAGAAATGTCCCTTCTATTCCAATTTTCTTAAGTGAATATGATGCATGAAGGGATGCTAGATATTATCAAAAGCTTTCTCTGCATCAATTAAGAGAATCGTATGGTCTTTATTGTATAATTTGTTTATGTGCTGAATTACATTTATGGATTTATGTATATTGAACCAGCCTTGAGATCCTGGGATAAAGCCCAATTGGTTGTGGTGTATAATTTTTTTGATGTGTTGCTGGATTCTCTTTGTTAGGATCTTATTGAATATATCAATATTCATTAGTGATATTGGTCTGTAGTTTTCCTTTCTTGTTGGGTCTTTTCCTGGTTTAGGGATCAAGGTGATATTTGCTTCATAGGATGTGTTGGGTAGTATTCTATCTTTTTCTATATTTTGGAAAAGGTTGAATAATATAGGTACTAGCTCCTCTTTAAAGGTTTGGTAGAATTCTGACATGAAACAATCTGGTCCCGGGATTTTCTTTTTAGGGAGATTTTGTATAGTTGATGCTATTTCCGAACTTGATATTGGCCTGTTCAACATTTCCACTTCATTCTGGGTAAGTTTAGGAAGGTGGCGTGCATCCAAGCATTGGTCAATTTCCTTCAGATTTTCATATTTCTGAGACTAAATTTTCTTGTAATATTCATTAAGGATTTTTTGAATTTGTAAGGGGTCTGTTGTTATTTCATTTTTACCATTTCTGATTGATGAAATTAGAGATTTTACTCTTTTTTTCCTGATTAGGTTAGCCAAAGGTTTATCTATTTTATTGACCTTTTCAAAGAACAAACTTTTCAATTTATTGATCAGTTGTATAATTCTTTTGTTTTCAATTTCATTTAATTCTGCACTGATTTTGGTTATTTCTTTTCTTCTGCTGGGTTTGGGGTTGGAAAGTTTTCCCTTTTCCAGTTGCTTGAGGTGTCCCATTAAGTTGTTAACTTCCTCTCTTTCTGTTCTCTTGAGGAAGGCTTGCAGTGCTATAAATTTCCCTCTTAGGCCTGCCTTTGCAGTATCCCAGAGGTTCTGATAATTCGTATCTTCATTGTCACTTTGTTTCAAGAATTTGGTGATTTCCTTCTTAATCTCGTCCATGACCCATCTATCATTCGGCATAAGGTAATTTAGCTTCCAGGTTTTTGTTTGAGCATGCAGATTTTTGTTATTATTGAGTTCAACTTTTATTCCATGGTGGTCTGAGAAGATGCAAGCATAATTTTTATTCTTTTAAATTTGCTAAGGTTAGACTTTTGACCTAAGATGCGATGAATTTTGGAGTATGTTCCATGGGCTGATGAGAAAAATGTGTCTTCAATTTTATTAGGATGAAATGTTCTGTAGATATCTGTTAAATCCAGTTGTTGAATGGCTAAGTTTAAATCTAAAATTTCTTTCCTTAGCTTCTTACTGGAGGATCAGTCCAACACTGCTAAAAGAGTATTACAATCTCCAACTACTATAGAACTGGAGGAAATCAAGTTACTCATGTCTACTAGAGTTTTTCTTATAAATTGAAGTGCATTCTGGTTGGGTGAATAAATATTAATAATTGAAATCTCATCATATTGAGTATTACCTTTATCAAATGTGAAATGCCCGTCTTTATCCTTCCTTATTTTGGTTGGTTTAAAGCCTATTGTATCTGCGAATAAGATTGCAACCCCTGCTTTATTCCGGTTTCCATTTGCCTGGAATATAGATGACCATCCCTTCACCTGGAGTCTAAATTTATCTTTTAAGGTAAGGTGAGATTCTTGTATGCAGCAGATATCTGATCTGAGTTTTTCTATTCAGTCAGCCATCCTGTGCCTCTTTAGAGGACAATTTAAGCCATTCACATTAATAGAACATACTGATAAATCTGTAGAAAATCTAGTGGACATTTTCAATCCTTTCATCACTGTGGAAGTTTGAATTTGGTAAGAAGTTTCTGGGTAAGAAAAGTTTTATGGTGGAGGATTATGCTGGTTATTATAGAGGATAGGTTTGAGAATATCCTTGAGAGCTGGTTTAATTATAGCAAATTTCTTCAACATGTGGATGTCATTAAAGTATTTAATTCTCTTCTAGCTTGAAAGGTTTGATCAGAGAGATCTGCAGTTATTCTAATATTCTTACCCTGTAGGTAATAGATTTCTTTGCATCTGGTTGCTTTCAGAATTTTCTCTTTCATATTAACTTTAGTGAACTTAATTATGATGTGGCTCGGGATGTCTTATTTGCATTGAGTTGTGCTGGGATTCTGAAACTGTCTGCTATCTGAATTTCAGAATCTCTTGGCATGTCTGGAAAGTTCTCTTTCATAATCTCATAAAGAAGAGACTCTGGGCCCTGTGATACCACTTTGTCATTTTCAGGTATCCCTATGAGGTGAATATTTGTTTTCTTCAAGTTATCTCAGAGCTGTCTGAGAGAATGATCCATTTTTGCCTTCCATTTCTCTACCTGTTTGTAGGTTTGGGAGCATTCAAAAGCATTGTCTTCCATGTCAGAAATCCTTTCTTCTGCTTGCTCCATTCTTTTACTGAGGGATTCTACTTTGTTTCTCAGATCTTTAAGGGCTGCAAATTCTTGTCTCAATGTGTCAAAATCTTTGGTCATTTTGTCTTTGAATTCCTTGTCTTCTTGAGACAATTTTTGAAATGCTCCCAGAATTTCTAATTCCAATTTTTCCTCTATTTTAGTGATTTTGTTTGCAATCCAAATTCTGAATTCGATTTCTGATATCTCAGCCATCTGTTTATGCATAGGATCGTCATTTGTGTCTACCAAATTGTTCCTTGGGTGGCAGGGGTTGATCTACTCTGGTTGTTCATGTTTCCAGAGCTTTTCTGCTCATTCTGCCCCATATTTATTTTGCATCATTCGGCTGGATGAGTAGGTAAGGATAAGTTGGGTTGGGGGTTCTAGGAGTAGTGATTGACCAGTCCTTTGCCTCTAAGCTGGGACTGGTGTTTGTACCTTTCCCCCTAGAGGTTTGCCAACCCATACTTTGCTACTGCCTGCAAAACTGGGAGCCTTCTTGATGTGGTGGGGTTAAGTGGCTCTGTCTTATTTTCAGCTGGTCTCTGTCTTACCCTAGAGAATTGGTTATTATGTGTTGGAATCTGAGCTGTGGAGAAATACCAGCAGTTAGGTCACCATGCCCCCTACAGACAACAATTGGAAAAGGAAAATCAAACCTTCCCACTACCACACACCCAGGGTACCACATTTGAAAGTCCTCGGGTGATTGGCCCAGTTGAAGAGGTCCCAATCAATTGTCCCAGCCAGTACCAACCTCAGATCAAAGAGTTGAAAAGTCTCCGGCGACTAGATAGCAGGAGTCTGCTGGCAGCTCTAGTATAACTCGCTCCAGGGCTCTGTGAGCTCAGGAGCGCCCCCCAGCCAGTAAATTAGTCTGGGAAGGTTGATGCCTCCTTCCCCACCTTGCCCCTCTGTCACACCCAGTCTCTGGTAACCCTGCAGAGCTGTGATCCAGTTCTCTCCAATGAGCAGATGCTTTAGAGTTTTGCACTTGCCTAGGTCACAAGGGGCTCTGTGGTTCCTCGGCCAGTCCACCAGTTTCTGTTGGTGTTGGCAGGGGGAGGTAAGGCCTGACAACCTGGGTACTTGATAGGGACTGGGGCGATTCAGTCAGTTCCAGCCCTGTCCCTGATTGATGTTGCTGATAGAACAGAACAAGTTCACAGAATTTCTGCCCTGTGGAAGAGACCCTGGGCTGCTTATAGTCCTGACTCAAGTCTGTGAACTTCAGCCCTTTGTCTCAGCTGTCATTCCCTGAGGGCCAGGTGTGGCTGAAATTTAGCAAAGCTTTTGTAAAGACCAAGCTGACTCCATTTTATTAAAACTAACTCCATTTTATTTCTTAGCCTTCATTATGTAGTTACTTACCGAAAGCATTAAGTAACTTACTCCCCCCCCGTCCCAGACCAGCCAAGGACAAGTATTACTCAGTCCTCTAGACCTCTATCAGGTCACCCCATACCCCCTCCCTTTTTCCTTTCTGTACCCTTAAAGACCCCCTCCTTTTTGAGGCCGTGGGCTTCTCCATTTTCCTGCTGCACCAGGTGTGAGAGGCCCCCAGCCTGGGCTTATAAATAAACCTCTTACTTTTGCATCAGATTTAGTCTCTCAGTGATTTATGTGGGGGATCCCTTGAGCTGGGCACAACACTTTCTCAGTGTATATTCTAATCTGTGTGGTCAGCCCAGCCAGTCCTGGTATCACTTCAGGCCTATGCTTCACTTCTGAGTCCTGCCCCTCTGCTACTGGACCGCTCTGCTGATGGCTGCCACCGGAGAAGCCAGCTTCCCCTGGCTGCCCAGAGAGAGTTGGAGTGGCTCCTGAAAACACCTCCAGGGGTGCGAGGCCCACAGCCATCACTCTCACTGCTGCTTGGTACCTCCGGGGACCACCTCTCCAGTTCAGCTTCCTCTGGGCTCTCACTTTCCTCTCACCACTCCCGAGCCAGAAAAACAGCACAGATCAGCAACAACCCACGCCCTGTCCACACCCCTTGAGAAAATGTCCAAGAATCTGGACTCCGTGGGGGACAGACCTCCAGACCTCAGGGTGAGGGTGGAGGGGAGTGCTGGGAGTTCAAACATGCAGGTAGAGAATATATACAGTTTTATACAGTTTTTTTCCTGGCAGGAGATTGCTATGGCACCCTAGTAGGTCTCTCACATGGGGTAGAGTGGGAGGAGATCTGAACTCTGCCCGCTTGTTTGTATGGAGGTGTGGAGTATACTGTGAGCCGATCTCATGGGGGAAGGGGACTCCCATCCACTTGACGATGTGTTCTGTACCTTTTATTTGTATCCTTGGGGTCGTAGGTCACTCCAGCAGAGTTGATGTGCGTTCTTTGACCTTCTCTTTTGGCTCAGTTCCAAACATTGGGTTTCTTGCTAAATTTCTGTCCTTTAACTCTCCTTCTGGACAGGGAGCGTCTGTGGAAAGCTGGCTACAGACCGCCATCTTGGCTCCTACCCCCGCTAAGACTAGTTTTACCAACCATTGTTATTCAACAGTTTGCCAGCCCCTGAAAACTTCCCTAGTGAGAAGGAGCTCTCATTCATAACAATAGTTAACATTTTTCTTTCTAATAATGCTCCCAACCTTTTCTTTGTTCTTCAAACATACCAAAGACTATGGTGGTTTGTGTGTATGCTCCAAATTGCAGTTGTTTTTATATATAGTCCCAAATGAAACGTTTTGCACAGAGATCCATCTCTATATTTTTACTTGAGATGCCAACACTCAGAAATACACATACATTCACCCACTCACATATATATGTAAGTAAACATCACACTCAAGCACATGCTCATACACACTCAAATATATGCATTCGTGAGCTACATAATGACATTTTGGTCAAGGACAGGTTTGTAGGCTGGAAGCAATAGTCTCTACCATGCAGCCTAGAAGTGTAGTAGGCTACACCATCTACTGTTGTGTAAGTATACTCTGAGATGTTCACACAATGATGAAACTACCTCATGAGGCATTTCTCAGACTATATCCCTGACATTAAAGAGCACATGGCTGTATTTAAATACAATCAATAAAGTAATCACACAGTCACATACGAACTCTCATGCACATACCATTTACGTTCTCAGGCACACATTCATACGCATCATGAACACACCAATATGAATGTCACACTTCTACTCACTGGCAGATAATCCCTGACATGATTACTCTGTGTATGTATCTCAGTGATTTGTTTCTATGTGGAAAACTGTGCCTTTCTCTAGCCTCTGAGAGCCAGGAAAAGATAGGTCTTGTGTTCCCCCTGTTTTGATCTAATTCCATATTGCACACATGCAGCATTTCAGTGCCACTGAGCTCAGTACCACTTGAGCTAAGGAATGTGATGAGTGGTTGCAGTGTGAGGGACTGGCTGAGAGAGGGTGTGACAGAGAGTGGGGTAAAAGGGAGGTCACTGGGGGTGAAGGGGCACAGAGGGAGTGCAGAGGATTAAAGTGCACATGGGCTTAGTTCAGCTTGTCTGAAGTGCAATTTTATGGGGTTATAAACAGAGAGGCAGGTGTCAGCTTGCAGGTGATCACACACAGAGGTGGGGTTCTATGGTAATGCACACTTGGTCATGCTTCTTTATGCATTGCATATATAGTCAGCATTTTTTTTTTTTTTTGAGACAGAGTCTCATTTTGTCACCCTTGGTAGAGTGCTGTGGCACCATAGCTCACAGCAACCTCAAATTCTTGGGCTCAAGAGATCCTCTTGCCTCAGCCTCCCAAGTAGCTGGGACCACGGGCGCCCACTACAGTGCCCAGCTATTTTATTTTAAAATTTCTCTCTTGCTCAGGCTGGTCTCAAATTCCTGAGTTCAAGCAATCCACTTGCTTTGGCCTTCCAGAATGTTATGATTACAGGGATGAGACAGAGTCTCACTTTATTGCCCTCAGTAGAGTGCCGTGGCATCATACAGCTCACAGCAACCTCCAACTACTGGGTTTAGGTGATTCTCTTGCCTCAGCCTCCCAAGTAGCTGGGACTATAGGCACCCACAACACCTGGCTATTTTTGTTTTGCAGTTAGGCTGAGGCCGGGTTTGAACCCACCACCTTTGGTATATGGGGCCGGCCCCCTACTCGATGAGCCACAGGTGCCGCCCAAACAAATAGCCAGGTTTTTTTATTTCTTTGTTTTTTTGTTTTGTTTGTTTTTTCATCATTCTCATTTTTAATGCCTACCCGTGGGCATGAACTTTAGCAATAAAATGAGATGATAATCGGGGAAAAGTCAGGGTATGGTCAGTTCCTGGGTCTTTTCTGCTTTGAGGTGGTTAGAACAAGGTAGTTCTGGTTTCTTGCAGTCAAAATTGTCATCAGTTGGTGTCAGCCAGCATCTTGCTTAAATGATGCTGAAAGACAAAACTCTTGAGACAGTTGGCACCCCCTTATTTGGGTATGGGCTGAATTCCAGAGCTAGGAGGTGTTTGGTTTTTGCTCTTTCACAGTTAATTAGGCTGGATCTGGCTGCCTGCCCCATTGTGCCTCCCTGGGCCAGAAGTTACTTGTGGGTCCTGTCCCTGAATGCTTCAGTTTGGTCAATTCTGTATCTTGGCTATTGTGAATTGTGCTCCAGAGAACACAGGAGTGCAGAGCTCTCTTTAAAACAGTGATTTCATTTCCTTTGCATAAATACCCACATTTGAATTTCTGGATTATATCAAAGTTCAATTTTTAATTTTTTCGAAAACTCCATATATAATGGCTGTACAAATTTACATTCCTGCCAACTGTATACAAAGTTTCCTAGTTACCTTAAAATGTGTCTCTCCAGTTCCTCTCCATCTGGTATCCTTGTCATCATCATTATCTGTTTCTTTCATTACTTTCAAATTAGAACTCATATCTGCGATACTTTATGGATCATGGTCAGTAGATCAAAAATTTTCCTAAATTTAGTGTGAAGATAGGAGATTTTTTTTTTCTTGAGATATAACTGACATACAATAAAATTCACACATTTTAAGCAAACAATTCAGTGGGATTTGGATTTTTATAACACTGCTTTCCTTTTTTGTTAAATCATAACTGTGTACATTGATTCATTTATGGGGTTCAGGGCACTGATTTGATATACAATGTGAAATGCTTACATTGAACTGATTAACACATCCATCACCTCACTTACTTATTTGTTGTGGTAAGATAATTATACTCTTTGCTTAATAGTTTTGAAATTTACCATTGCTTTATGCATATTAGGTGAGGTCCCCCCCAATACTCTCCCTCCTCCCACACTCTCCTCTCTCCTCCCCTCCCCTCACTCTCCTCTTCCTGCCATCTTTCTGGATTATAGTTATGTTTTACTATTCATATGAATGTGTGTGTAGGTGATTATATATTGATTTCATAGTAGTATTGAGTACACTGGATTCTTTTCTTCCATCCTCGAGATACTTTACTAAGAAGAATATGTTCCAGCTCCATCCAAGTAAACATAAAAGATGTGAAGTCTCCATATTTTTATGGCTGCATAGTATTTCATGGTGTACATCTACCACAATTTGTTAATCCATTCATGGGTCAGTGGGCACCTGGGCTGTTTCCATGTCTTGGCAATTATGAATTGGCTGCAATAAAATTTCTGGGGCAAATGTCTTTGTTGTAAAATGATTTTTGATCATCTGGCTAGATACCTTGTAGAGGAATTGCAGGATCAAATGGTAGGTCTACTTTTAGTTCCTTGAGTATTCTACAAACTTCTTTCCAAAAAGGTCATATTAACTTGCATTCTCACCAGCAGTTTGGTGCTGTAGAAGTGTTCCCTTCTCTACGCATCCATGTCAACATCTGTAGTTTTGGGATTTTGTTATGTGGGCCAATCTTACTGGAGTTAGATAATATCTCAAAGTGGTTTTAATTTGCATTTCTCTGATGATTAAAGATGACAAACATTTTTTCCATGTATTTGTAAGCCATACACCTGTCTTCTTCTTCTTTTTTTTGAAACAGAGTCTCACTATTTTGCCCTTGGTAGAGTGCTGTGGTGTCACAGCTCACAGCAACTCTTGGGCTTAAATGATTCTCTTGCCTCAGTCTCCCCAGTAGCTGGTACTACAGGTGCCCGCCACACTATTTTTTGTTTGTAGTTGTCATTGTTGTTTGGTAGGCCCAGGCTGGGTTTGAACCTGTCAGCTCCAGTGTATGTAGCAGGTGCCCTAGCTGCTGAGCTATAGGTGCCTAGACATGCACCTGTCTTCTTCAAAGAAGTTTCTGTTTAAGTCTCTTGCCCACATAGAAATGGGGTTATTTGTTCTTTCCTTATTGATTAGTTTGAGCTCTCTGTGGATTGTAGTTATCAGACCATTGTTGGAAGCATAACCTGAAAAAAATTTTCTCCCATTCTGAAGGTTGTCTGTTTGCTTTACTTACTGTGCTCTTGGCTGTGCAGAAGTTTTTTAGTTTGATCAGATCCCAGTAATGTATTTTTGGTGCTGATTCAATTGCCCGGAGGGTCCTCCTCATAAATATTCTCCCAGGTCAATTTCTTCAAGTGTTTTCCCTGCACTCTTTTCTAGTATTTTTATAGTTTCATGTCTTAAGTTTAAATCTTTTATCCAGTGAGAATCAATTTTTGTTAATGGTGAAAGGTAGGGGTCCAGTTTCAGTCTTCTATAGGTTGTCAGCCACTTCACCCAGCACCATTTGTTAAATAGGGTGAATTTATGTTTTTGATAGGCTTATTGAAGATCAAATGACAATAAGTAGCAGGGTTCATCTCTTGGTTCTCTATTCTCTTCCATATCTACCTCTCTGTTTTTGTGCCAGTACTATTCTGTTTTGATCACTATAGATTTACTTGACTTGTTTTTATTTCTGAATAATGTATTAGCTATTCAAGGCTTTTCTGATTCCATATAAAATGAACCACTATTTTTTCAAGCTCTTTAAAGTATGACAATGGTGCTTCAATAGGGATTGCATTAAATCGCTTTGGGTAGTAAAGACATTTATCAGTGTTGATTCTTCCCAGCCATTAGCATGGTATGTTTTTCCGTTTGTTTACATCTTCAGCTATTTCTTTTCTCACAGTTTCATAGTTCTCTTTATACAGATCTTTCACATCCTTTGTTAGGTAAATTCCTAGATATTTCATCTTCTTTGGCACTACTGTAAAAGGAATAGAGTCTATAATTTCAGCTTGACTATTGTCAGCATATATAAAAGTTATTGATTTGTAAGTAGTGATTTTTGTATCCTGAGATGCTGCTGTATTCCTTGATCACTTCTAACTTAACTTTATAGTTAAGTCTCTAGGATTTTCCAAGTAAAGGATCATATCATCTGCAAAGAATGAGAGTTTGATCTCCTCTGACCCTATTTGGATACCCTTGATTGCCTTCTCCTGCCTGATTGTGATGGCTAAGGCTTCCATTACTATGTCGAATAGCAATGGAGACTATTGCCTAGTTCCTGATCTGAGTGGAAATGTTTTTAATTTTATTCCATTCCATATGATATTAGCTGTAGGTTTGCTATAGATAGCCTCTGTCAGTTTAAGAAATGTCCCATCTAAGCCTTTTAGATTTGTGTCATAAGATATGATCAATTTTGGAAGATTATCTGTGGGCTGATGAGAAGAATGTGTATTTAGTTTTATTAGGATGAAATATTCTGTAGATGTCTGTTAAGTCCATTTGTTCAGGGTAAAGTCTAATATTTCTTTGTTTAGTTTCTTCTAAGAGGATCTATCCAAAACTGTCAAAGGGATGTTAAAATCTCCAACTATTATAGTGCAGGAACATATGAAGTTGTTCATATCCATTAGGGTTTCCTTTATGAACTGAGGAGGATTCTGGTAGGGTACATAAATGTTAATTATCAAAATCTCTTCATGTTGGGTGTTTCCCTTGATGAATATGTAGTGACCATCTTTATCTTTCTTTATCTTTGCTGGTTTAAAGCCAATTGTATCTGCAAATAAAATATGCAGCAGATATCTGGTCTGAGTTTATGTATCCTGTCAGCCAACCTGTGCCTCTTTAGAGGACAATTTAAACCATTCACATTACTTGAGAGAATTGACAAGCATGGTAGTGTTTTGGGTGCAAGAGCAAGACCCCATATCTACTAAAAATAGAAAAGAAAAAAACTAGCTGGGCATTGTTGGGGGTCCCTGTAGTCCCAGCTACTTGGAAGGCTGAAGCAGGAGGAACACTTGTGTTGCCCAGGAGTTTGAGGTTGCTGTGAGTCATAATACCACCATAGCACTCTAGCTTGGAAGACAAAGTAAGATTTTTGTCTCAAAACAAAACAGTGTAGCACTATAAAAAGTGAAATAGATTTTTTAAAATAGTACTTTAATGCCAAAAAGCCATTAATTCACCTATGATTTTAGTATGGCATCCCTTTTATAAATTAGTTTCAGGGTCTTTGAGATTCTTGGACCATACTTACTACTTACCAAACCTGTCATTTTGTCCATTTCACAGTAGCTCAGTCAACCAAGTGGCAGGTTACTTCAAAAGACATTAGGGCCATGCCTTGATCTGGACCACTGTGGTACTGCAGTGCATGTGTTCAAGTCATCCTTATTCCACTTAGTAATGTCCCCAAAGCTCAAAAGTAATGGTGCCAGTAATTTTGCCATGTCAAAGAGAAGCTATAAAATGCTTCCAAATGAAAAGGTCATAGTTCTTGACTTATTAAGAAAAAAAATCAGATGCTGGTAAGATTTAATGTAAGGGGTGGCACCTGTAGCTCAGTGAGCAGGGCGCCAACCTCATATACTGAGGGTGGCAGGTTCAAATCCAGCCCAGTCAAACTGCCACAACAATAACAACAACAACAGCAAAATAGCTGGGTGTTGTGGCGGGTGCCTGTAGTCCCAGCTACTGAAGCAAGAGAATCACCTAAAGACCAAGAGCTGGAGATGGCTGTGAGCTGTGATGCCATAGCACTCTACCAAGGGCAACAAAGTGAGACTCTGTCTCTAAAAAAAAAAAAGATTTAAGGTAAGAATGAATCATCTATCACATGAAAATGTGAAAAAGAAATTTGTGCTAGTTTTGCTATCACACCTCCAAATTTTACTGAAACTACATATAGGGTTCAGCAGTATTCTGCAGTTTTAAGCATTGAAGGGGAACTGACCCCCCCCAACCAAAGCAAAGTGACATGGCCTCAGGTGCTCCCCGAGGAATGTTGCCCTAAGATGGAAAAACTTCTTTCTCTGTGGACATGTTCTAGCAAGAACATTCAGTTAGGACGGTCAAAGAGGAAGTTAACCGGAGGGCTTCGCAGGGTTGAAGCTGGGGGTTGGGCACTTGCAGAGGTTGCGGGAAAGAGGTGCTCTGTCATTTTCTCTTTTTTGTTTATGGCCAAGCTTTAAGTTTTAGGGAACTGACAAGATAGCCAGACACTTTTGTAGTTAGACTTACAGCCTTACGGATATGTTAAAGTATGCTTTATTTAGATTAACTATATATGTATCCAGCAGCTTTTGTGCTGAACAAAGAATTTTCATGGTAGCTTCTGCTGTTTCAACATTATTCGTTCTTTTTTCTATTTCTATACTTTTATCTGATCAGTGTATATAAAAACACCCAATAAACATGGGTTGTCGCTGAGTGCCTGAGCGAGCCTCAGCCCCCTTTCAATCAATCATTCTGTGTGCAGAACTGCCTCTGTGTCTCTGAATTGTTAAGTTCCGTGGTCAACGACAAAGCATCCATTGGAGTTCTTGTAACATATCCCCATTTTCCTTGCACTATTTTTGACCACATAATCAGTCTCTCATATCACTCTTCTCCCATGAAAATCCTTAATGTCCTTTTTGGTTCTCTTTCAGTCAGTTGATCAGGCAATTGTTTCCTATAACCCTTAGTGGTCCTTTGTCTGGAAAAAGTCACCCTGAACACAGTAAGCACAGTAAGCAGTGACTTTCAACTGGTGTGCACTGAGAGGATCTTAGGTGTGCCACTAAAATTTTTAAAGATTAGGCCAGGTATGGTGGCTCATGCCTGTAATCCCAGCACTTGGGAGGCTGAGACAGGTGGATTGCCTGAGCTCCCAGGTTTGAGACCAGCCTGAGACAGAGCAAGACCCTGTCTCTAAAAAATAGCTGGGCATTGTGTCAGGTGCCTGTAGTCTCAGCTACTAGGGATCCTGAGGCAAGAGGATCCCTTGAACCCAAAAGCTTGAGGTTGCTGTGAGCTAAGACGCATGGCACTCTACCACAGGTGACCAAATGAGACTGTGCCTCAAAACAAACAAACAAAACTCTTTAAAGATCTTTAATTATTTTCAAAAGAAGTTCAAAACACAGTATTTCTTCTTCTTCTTTTTTTTTTTTTTGGTCAACACAATTTAAGTGTGCTGTAGAAGTTTAACTATAGGTTCAAGATATGCTGTGACATAAAACAGGTTGGAAAATACTGACTTAAAACAGGAGTTTGTATTATTCTCTATTCACACTGCATGCTGTTTAATTCACACAATAGGGATTTTAAAATTCAATGTCCTCAATTTTGGGAACATGGACATGAAGGAACCACACTGAATGAAGTAGGTCCTCTCATTTTATTGATTCATTCCCAGAAATCACAATGAAAGTCATGTAATTGGGGATGCCTGTGGCTCAAAGGAGTAGGGTGCTGGTCTCATATGCCAGAGGTGATGAGTTCAGACACAGCCCTGGCCAAAAAAAAAAAAGAAAAAAAAAGGCATATAAAGTATACTATCAATAGAGTTCAAACTTAAGAATGCAAGTCATAAATAGCAAAGTAGACTTTTTGCAAAACCTCAAACTGAATACTGTATTTTATAAACTGAAGATAACTGGGTATTTCCACAGATGCTCTTGCATCTGATTTACATAATACCATGAGTTTTAACATATTTTGATTTATAGTTATTCTGCAACAGGTAATGTTTTAAGTCAATCTTGGCAAAGTAGACTTATTCCTAGCATGTGTAATGTTATCAGACTTGGTTTAAAAATTTACCATATTCATTACATTTATAAGGTTCTCTCAGGTATGAATAATTTGGTGAAGCCTGATAACACACTGTTACTTAAAAGCTTTCCTATGTTCAGCATGTTTGTATGATTTCCCTCTTATATGAAGTCTCTCAGCCCCTGAGGTGTGAATACTCAAGTAGCTGCCTTACCACATACATTATATTTGTAAGGTTGTTCTCCAGTATACTCTGATGTTTCAGTTTTGATCTTTGGGTAAAAGGCTTAGCATGCACATTACATTTGTGTGGTTTCTCTCAAACATGTATATTCTAATGTCTAGTGAGTTGTGATCCCTGAGGAAAGACTCTGCCACACTTACGTGATTTCCCTTCAGTATGAACTCACTCCTGTCAAGTAATGAGTGAACGTGGCTAATGGTTTTGCCACATTCATCTATATAACATTTCTCCCCTTTGAATTCTCTGTAGATTATGAGTTTCTTTCTTTCTTTCTTTCTTTTTTTTTTTTTTGTAGTTTTTGGCCAGGGCCATGTTGGAACCCACCACCTCTGGTATATAGGGCCGGTGCCCTACTCCTTGAGCCACAGGCACTGCCCTAGATTAGGAGTTTTGACCTCTAGGTATAATTCTTTTTTTTGAGACAGAGCCTCAAGCCGTTGCCCTAGGTAGAGTGCTGTGGCATCACAGCAACCTCCAACTCCTGGGCTCAAGCGATTCTCCTGCCTCCGCCTCCCAAGTAGCTGGGACTACAGGTGCCCACCACAATGCCTGGCTATTTTTTGATTGCAGCTATCAATGTTGTTTGGTGGGGCTGGGCTGGATTTGAACTCACCAGCTCAGGTATATGTGGCTGACACCTTAGCCGCTTGAGCCACAGGCGCCGAGCCTAGGTATAATTCTTCCTGTACATGTTTCTGTGATTTCTTTCTGAGATGAATATTCTTATGTCTAGTGAGTAGTATATACGAAGCTATATTTTCTGCATATTTAAGTTTGAATTATTTGGTGAACCCAGAAGTTAGAACAATGTCTAAGGGCCTTGTCACATTTGGTGTATTTGTAGAGTTCTCTTTCGTATGTTTTATCTGATGTTTAGTGAGGCCTGAGTGGCTAATAAATGATTTGCCACACTCATTACATTTATAAGGTTTCTCTCCAGAATGAATTGTTTTATGTTTATTGAGGTAAGACCACTGCCCAAAGGCCTTTCCACATTCAGTACATTTGTATGGCTTCTCTCCAGTGTGATTCCTCTGATGGTACTCCAGCTTTGATCTCTGGATAAATGTTTTGCCACATTCATTACACTTATAAGGCTTCACTCCAGTATGCATTACCTGGTGATTAACTATGATTGAACACAGTCTAAAGGCTTTGCCACACTCTTTACATTTGTAAGGTTTCTCTCCAGTATGAATTCTCCGATGATTTGCAAGGTTTGAAGTGGATTGAAGACCTTGCCACATTCAATACATTTGTATGGCATTTCTCTAGTATGTCTTCTCTGATGGTACACCAGGATGGTCCTATGAATGAAAGTTTTACCACATTCACTACATTTGTGTGGTTTCTCCCCAGTAAAGTTTCTGTGATGTCTTGTAAGTTTTGAACTTTGGATAAAAGCTTTGCCGATTTCATTACAGTTGTAAGGTTTCTCTTCAGTGTGGATGACCTGATGCTCAGCAAAGGTTTGAACATTTACTATAGGCTTTGCCACAGTCATTACATTTGTAAGGCTTCTTTCCAGTATGAATTCTCCAATGACGTGAGAGGCATGAGTAGTAGCTGAAGACCTTGCCGCATTCAAGACATTGGAAAGGTTTCTCTCCTGTATGAATTCTTCTATGAATTGAAAGGTTTGTACTGTAACTGAAGACCTTGCCACAGTCATTACACTTGTAAGGTTTTTCTCCAGTATGAATTCTCAAATGTCTTATAAGGCAGGAACTTTCACTGAACACCTTGCCACATACATCACATTTATGTGGTTTCTCTCTGACATGGATTATCTGATGTCTAGTGAGGAGTGACCACCAATTAAAAGCTTTGGCACACTCATTAAATTTGTAAGGTTTTTCTCCAGTATGAATTCCCCAATGGCATTCTAGGGATGAGTTGTGATTGAAGACCTTGCTGCACTCAATGCATTGGTAATGTTTCTCTCTGGTATGAATTATCCGATGTCTAGTGAATAATGAGCCCAGATTAAAGGCTTTGCCACACTACATTTGTAAGGCTTCTCTTCAGTATGGATTTTATAATGCCTAGTGAGATGTGAATTTTGACTGAATACTTTGTAACATTCACTACATATGTAAGGTTTCTCTCCAGTATGAATTCTCCGATGCTTTGCAAGATGTGATGTTTCACTGAAGACCTTGTCACATATATCACATTTATATGGTTTCTTTCTTGTATGGATTATCTGATGTGTGGTGAGGCATGAGCTCCGTTTAAAGGCTTTGCCACACTCATTACATTTGTAAGGCTTTTCTCCAGTATGAATTCTGTGATGAGTTGCGAGGTTGGAACTTTGAATAAAGGAATTGCCACATTCTTTACATCTGTATGGTTTCTCTCCAGTGTGAATTCTGTGATTAACAAGATTTGAATTTTAACTGAAGACCTTCCCACATACATGACATTGGTATGGCTTCCCTCCCATAAGGATTATCTGATGTATAGTGAGTGATGAGTTCCGACGAAAGGCTTTGCCACACTCATTACATTTGTAAGGTTTTTACCTAATGTGTTTCTTTTGACCTTGGGTGAGTAATGAAGGATGCATAAAATCATTCCCATATTTACTAGAAATGTTGGTTTGGACAGTAGGAAGAACTCTTTGAAGTGGTGAAACTAAGGAACCATTGTTAATTGTCTTCTCAATTTGATTACATTCATAAAGTTTCTCTTCAGTTTGGAATTTCTGCAGTTCAGGCAGAGGTGACTGAAAACTTAATCTAAGCTGATTTTCAATAAGCTTATCTTCTGCATCCCCTGCATCATGATCTTTTATACCAAAGAGACTGTTTTTATGGGTCACTGGCAGACTTTTATAATTTCTCTTGCCATTTCTGCATTTGAAATTCAGAGTCACATATATTTTTGTACATTTCCCTGAAGTAAAAATCTTCTAGGTCAGGTCTTTCCTGTTTTTCCATCACTGTTAGGAATTTTTCTCCCATATTTCTGTGCTCTGTTGGTAGTAATTTCTTGATCACTATTTAGGAGAGCTATCTATAAGATATAATAAAACATGGGTTTCCTATTATTTACAATTGGCAAATAAATATTTCATATTGAAAACATACTACACCAAAAGTAATGTTTATACTTAACAGCTATCAAACTTTTCCATCACGATTTTTAGGAACACACAAGGAACAGATTTTTTTAGTAAAGAAAGAGTGATTAAAGGTAATTGAAATCAATTTTAGGGAGTGCAGTTGTAAAAACCCTATGACCAAAACATGCATGTTATACAAACGTATATTAGCACCAAAATAAGTTGTTTTCCACCATGACTCTAAAGTATACAAACTGGCAGTAAACATATACCTCTCCAATAATTGAAGGAATAAAATTACATATATTTACTTCATATTTATTGTGAACAAATAAATGCCAAACCACAGCACAATATACTGTAAAATAAAATATCTACAAAAAGCTCATTATTAAATTAATGAATAATTTAATAAATGGCAACTTAGTATTACAAACCAAAAGCCACCATTTCCCCAATACGAAAGCCAGACAGTAACATTACAAGAAGTGAAAACTAAACAGCAATCTCCCTGATGAATACTGACACAAAAATCCCCTCAAAAACAATTTGCAATCAAAATTCAAAAACACATTAAAAGAATTGTACAGGGGCTGGCGCAGTGGCTCACAACTGTCATCCATTTTGGAAGGCCAAGGTGGGTGGATCGCCTGAGCTCATAAGTTCGATACCAGCCTGAGCTAGAGCAAGACCTCATCTCTAAAAATAGCCGGGTGTTGTGGCAGGCACAATCAGGAAGCTGAGACAGGATAATTGCTTGAGCCCAAGAGTTAGAGGTTGCTGTGAGCTATACTGCCAGAGCACTCTACTGGGGGTGACAAAGTGAGACTCTGTCTCAAAAAAAACCAGAAAAAAAACAAAACCAACAACAAAAAAATAGAATGGTACACAGCCACATAGGACTTATTCCTGAAATGCAAGACTGCTGTAACCTGAGACAATGAACATAATGCTCCACATTAACAGAATGAAGGAAAAACATTTTAAAAAATTAGTACTCTTTCATGATAAAATCCCTCAACAAACTAGGAACAGAATGAAACTACCTCAATATAAAGAGGCCATATATAAAATGCAGAAAATACAGGTTTGATAAACAATAGTGGAGAAGGCCTTGAAGTACAAGACATGGGCTAGCTGTAAAATAAAATTAGATATTTAAATATTAATTTAGCATAGTAAGATATGCACGATGAATATAGGTGGGAAGAATAATTATTATAATATAGCATGTTCCAGAAAAATAAAGCAACAAAATTTTAAAGAAAATCCAAAAATTAAATTTAGAAAATTAAAACATTATAGAAAAGCAATATATATTAGATAGCAAAGTATAGCCGATTTAATTAATTTGTAATTAACATAACTTAATTAAAAATACATGTTCTCAGTTGAGGGTGGAGCAAAATGGAGGCCGACTAACAGCTTCCTTGCAACTGGGTACAGTGAGACTGGGGAGAGAGGACTTCAGGCATCTCTGGCAGGCAGGATCTGCCCAGAAACTTCTCTTTGGGGACACAGGGAAACAGCGTGAAACTTCTGGACACCCTGAGGAAGGCAAAAGTGGAGGAGATGGGCAAGTGGTTGCGTGTGTTTGTTCAGTCTAATCCTGTCGGCAGCTGTGGGTGGGACTCCAGTGGGACTGCAGGCTGGAAAGACCTTGCCTGTGAGATGTTTGGGTTTCTTTTGGACTTGGCACTTGGTTGTACTGCCTTGGGAGAACTTGGGCAAGAGTGCAGGGGTCTTTGAGTGTTGTCTGGGGCCCCAGACTAGGTCACGGAGCCAGGCGGAGCTACCAGTGTTTGGTTGTGGGCTGTGTGGAGCCATTGTGGGAGAACTGCCCTGGCAATCTCCATCCTCAGTGTCCCAGAACAAACATCGGGTGGGAGCAAGTAATCTAGTGACTGAGCAGCCTAAAGGCAGGGACTGAGACACCTTGCAGCCTTAGCCCTCAGGGGCATAGGGTGAGACTGGTATTGGCACACTGGGTAAGTGGATAGCCACTTAAGGAGTGATCCCAGCCACAAGCGCTTTCCTGGGAAAGCCTCTGCTTAGCCCAAGTTAGCAATTTAAAGTGTCTAAGCAGGCTGAGGAGGATTTTAGCTCTCCACCCTGCGGGGTTTGAGAAATCATCAGAGACACAGGGTCACTCCCTACAAAGATCTGGTAACAACAGAGTGATTCTGCCAGGGTTTGATCTGGGAGAGACACCTTCCCAACTCTGAGGATGGTCATAGGCAACAGTGAAAAATAATCATGAGGTGGAATCAACAGAAAAACTCTGGCAATATGAATAATCAGAGTAGATCAACTCCCCCAAGGAATGACAAGGTGAATACAGCACAAGATCCCTTGCATAAGCAAATGGCTGAGATGTCAGAAGTTGAATTCAGAGTCTGGATAGCAACTAAGATCAGTGCAGTGGAGGAAAAGATGGAATTAGAATTTCAAGCAGTAATCCAAAAGATGACCCAAAAGATGTCTCAAGAAGTGAATGAATTCAAAGACAAAATGACCAAAGATTTTGACACATTGAAACAAGAAGTTGTAGCCCTCAAAGATTTGAGAAATACAGTAGAATCCCTCAGTAACAGAATGGAGCAAGCAGAAGAAAGGATTTCTGACATGGACGATAAAGCTTTTGAATGCTCCCAAATTTCCAAAGAAGAAGAGAGATGGAAGGCAAAATGGATCATTCTCTCAGACAGCTCTGGGATAACTCAAAGAAAACCAATATTCACCTTATAGGGATACCTGAAAACAATGAAGTGGCGTCACAAGGCATGGAGTCTCTTCTTTATGAGATTATAACAGAGAACTTTCCAGACATGCCAAGAGATTCTGAAATTCAGATGGCAGTTTCAGAACCCCAGCACAACCCAACCCAAATAAGACATCCTCCAGGCACATCATAATTAAGTTCACCAAAGTTAATATGAAGGAGAAAATTCTGAAAGCAGCCAGATGTAAGAAATCCATTACCTACAAGGGGAAGAATATTAGAATAACTGCAGATCTCTCTGATCAAACCTTTCAAGCTAGAAGAGAATGGTCATCGACTTTCAATCTCCTAAAACAAAAGA
>CAUYON010001599.1:0-42905 GCA_963573935.1 Arctocebus calabarensis
ATAGTAAACGAGAAAATATCATGAATGGTATGTCAATCAGGTTGATAAAATATCTCAGATTGCATGTGAAGCCCCCACACTGTACCCCATGGTTGAACTAATGTACACAACTATGATTCAATAAAAAAAAAATAAAAATAATAAAAAAAATAAAGTTCCCAAGGCCCTGGGAACGGACCGGGCCAAGCTAAAAAAAAAAAAAAAAAAGAAAATTCTCCCCGAGATATCTAAGAGTTGTATCTGGATTTGCAGGAAAGAGTTGTTAACAAAAAAGCTGTTAAGGGTTAGCATCTTGTTGTTGTTGTTGTTGTTGTTGTTGTTGCAGTTTGGCCGGGGCTAACTTTGAACCCGTCACCCTCGGTATATGGGACTGGCGCCCTACTCACTGAGCCACAGGTGCCGCCCAAGGATTAGCCTCCTTAAAAAAAAAAAAAAAACTCTAGAATTAAAAAAAAAAGAAGAAGTCTCCCAATTTCTTTAATTTATTTAAAAATAGTTATAGAGTATATAGCAGATTTTCAGGGCTAGATGCTATAATGTGGAGATAAGTGAGGCAGAAAAAAAAAGAAGTGATGGAGTTTGCCTGCAGGAAAAGAAACACTAGCTTGAACAACAAGTTACCAGTCATAGCCCAATGCCTCAAATAAGGTGGGTTTCCTAAAAGCCTTTAATGAGTAAATCATTGGGTAGAATACAAAAAAAGGCATCTGAGGGTAGAGCCATTTTAAAAAGTCAAAATATAAAGAGATCCACAACTGTTGATTTAATAGGATATTGTTAACTCCATGCCCATTCGTCTTCTCAGATATTTTCTGGTATTTGTTCTCTTTCCTTGTATGAACTTTTAAGAGAACAAACTCTTGTGTATATCCTTCCTCCTTCCTATGGCAGAACCCACCTGCATGCATCACCTGCCTGTATGCGGCTCTCACTAGGAGAAGTAGATAAGGACAATTAGCTTGTATCTCACGCCTAGTTATCACTCAGCTTTGCTGGCTGCTGAAGCTTCACATTTTCACGTAACACTCCTGTACATATCTCATTTTTAAATTATTTCTACAGGTTTTAATTTGTAAACTGTCATTTGAGATTTGGGGTTGCATTTTTCCAGAATAACTGATATGATAACAAAAGCAAATTATGGCTATACCTTTAGCTTTTTCTTCATACAAAAAAACAAATTACATATTTCTAGCAGTAGGAAGGAAAAAACTCTCTAGAACATGCTTCTAAGCAAACACAACAATTCTGGTCTTCTGAAAATTGATATATTCAAGTAAATGCTCACAATCTGTTTAACTTTCAATAAATTCCATTTAAATCCAAAAGCCTAAGTGTTATAAGCATGACGCCAGGTAATGAAGCTTATATCATTGTTGCTCTCAAGATTTTCATCCAGTAATATGCAGCTTCAAAACTCTTATCTTTGAGCTCAGACAAAAATTTGACTCACATTAGAGGCCTCTTTAAATAAATATCATCATTATTTTAACTTGATACTTCTTGAAAAAAAAACCTTTTAATTCAGATTCCACTGAATTGAGAAGTAGAACTGAAATTTGATTTAAATTTTTTTAAAAAATTCCTTTTCTTTATAGGGGAATTGAGTAATGTGATCGTGCTTAAAAGCACAAAAGAATAACAATTTTAAGGAATGTTGACTGTTGATAAGCTCTGACAAACCAGACCAGGGATGGGGAATCTGCAGCCTTGGGGCCACATACAGCCTTCTGGATCCTTGCGTGTGTAACATCCAAATTTTACAGAACAAATCCTTTTAATAAGGGAATTTGTTCTGTGACATTTGGATTTGGCCAAGGGCATGCATTTAGGGATCTAGAGGGTGGCATGTAGCCTTGAGGCTGCAGGTTCGAGTTGCAAACATTCATGTAGTTAGGGTTACTTTTAGTAATAATTAGAAATATACATTTGCCATACCCTCACACTTACATGTGTGTGCGTGTGTATATGTGTATATATATATGTATATGCATATGTGTGTGTGTATTCTGATTACAAATTAGTTTTAGCTAATGAATTCCATACGCATTAAATGATACTAATGATTTCTATGTCAAAAAGATTAAGGTCCAGTTGTCATAAGTACTTGAAAGTAACGGAATTGAATCAAACTACCCACAAGTCTGACTTCATTAATTCACAATGTCTTGCCCTCTAACGAGAGTGAATTGATGTTTTTGTTCTAGTGTATTTAATCAAATGCTAAAGAAGCAAGAAGGATAGGGTGGAGAAGGAAAAGGGAATACAGATAACTTTTTTAAGTGTGAAGTCACAGCTGTCAATTCTCATTGACATTTCCTCATACTCTCCATAATTAGTGTGTTTATTGCCATAAACTGAGTCTGTTTCTGATTAGTAAGTAAAAACCAGGCGAGAAAGCCAATTAATCTGAAATTTTTCCTCCCTCAATAAACATGTTAACCAGTAAGTATAGTGGCCTCTCTTTTGTCATCACGATCTGGTAAGCATTTAGGCATATACATATCTATTTGGGTCAAAATATCATGAAAGACCTTTAGATTCATACCATGGGATTGGCACCAAGGGTACCCTTTTAGCAGTTTCTAGCATAGCCGTGGATCCACTTTGTTGTCATTTTAACATGGGCAACTCTGACTACAACTTAGCAGAAAGAATAAAACGTGGGAGCCCCTGGAATAGGTCCCTTATTCAATGGTCCAGAAAAGAACTAATGGACTTAATCAAGAGAGGGTATTGGGAATGATGGTGAGGAAACATATTCAATGTAGATTTAAGATATATAACTAAGAAGGTTGTGACTCTATGGGGCATTAGCTTTGGGAAATTATTCATGAAGTTTTTTACTGTTCAGGCTTGAGACACTACATAGATATTAATGCTTTACTCATTTGACTAAAGGAATTCCTTGTGTAAACTTCTCATGAAGACTGAATGGCATTCTACCTGACCTCTCTGCCTGAACAAGATTGCAGAGTAACCTGGCGGTAGGTTCAAGTGCAGATTTCAATAAATAGGTACATTTACTTGCAAAGGACAACATTATGTAGTGATTTATAAAGAAACAGTGAGAAGGAAAGGAAGACATTTATTTATGTGCTAAATTGAATGGTAAAAATTAAAGAAAATATAGAAGTTCATAAAAGAGGTACCAATATCTATATGGTAAGAAGTGTAGAGCACCTTGCTGGGTAAGGGTGGGAAAGGAGTGGGGTGCCAGAGGACAAAGGTTACTTTTAAACAGGGTATACTTGGGCATGGATTCTGGACTTTCCAGAAGTCTTCTAGCCACCCTTATCCTAGTGTCTGTTATGAACAGCAGCTCTACAAATGAAAGTGGGATGACAGTGTCCGTAGGGAGGTTCCCATGTGGAACACTCAACCAGGCAGAAGCAAAGCTGGGTCCATCCAAGCAAAAGACAGATGGGTAAGTCCAAGAAAACAGAGGAGAAAGAGGAATGAGGTTGTGTGATTATGATATATGCACTTTTCAGTATGTGTATTATATTTCAACAGAAAAATGTAAAAACGTATTCCAGTGTGGATGATAAATTACCTGGTCTATCAAGACAGCAGGCACTGAAACTTACAGGTAACCAAATAGTTTAGTACTTAATGGAATAGGCTAATTTACCTAATGAACTAGCCCATTTTCCCATTGTTTCTACTCTTCAGCTGCCCTATGATGTCCTCTGTGGTTCAAACCATATTCTGTAAATGTCCATTAAATTGCATTTTACTAGTTATTTTTAAATAAAAGAAAAACAACTGAGGAAATAAGATATATAACAGGATAAAAATATATTGAATACATAATACTTGAAACATTGATCTATGAAGCTATTGTTTTTGAAAATGCTGAATTCTGGAATTTTACTAAAATGTCCAAGATATCCAGGAGGCAACGTTTTGCTTCTTATTCCATTCATGTTCCTCTGCTTATAGCAACAGTTCTAGAAATGTCTCAAAAAGTGCATTTTATGGTTTTCCAATGACTGACTTGCTCACTCATCTCATTATCTGTTTGACTGTTTGTCTTTCCTTTTTTTCTCCCATCTAATAAATGTAAAACCTCTGGGGTTTTCTATACATATCCTTTTTGAAAATGTTTGTTTCTATTTATATGTGGCTGTGTGTTTCTCTAAAATATAGCCAGAACCTATTAGAATATGCTGTCAGAGTCAGTGGTAGGATTTTGTGTCATTTCCTTTTCGACTTGAAAAATAGCATTTTGAAAAAAATATTTTTCTTGCACGACATTTTTCTCCCTATTCACTTTGATAGCACCACCTGCTTCAGGAAATATATATTTTCCACAAACCACTCAAATGAACTAATCCATTTTCACTATGTGTCCTTCTTGGCAAAATATCTACAGAATTTTCCTTCATAAAGATAAATTCTGTTACTTTGCTTGTGTCTCCCCCCCCCACCATGAAAGGAAATGATTTCTTATTTTTTTTTGTGTGTGTACGTGTGTAGGAATACCTACAAAAATAAAATGATAGAAATAAATAAAACCAATGAGTGAAATTCTGATTTTGGACAATTTTATTTTAATCTCCTTTCTTTCTTTTTTTTTTTTTTTTTATTTGTGAAGTAAAGAGTTGGAGCCAAAGTTCCCTCAAGATTTATTTTCTAAAGATTATGTGACTCTTTTCTCATGCTTTTTACCTGGATTCAGAAGTAGGTGTAAAGTGGGCTTCTTGATTTCCTACTACTAGTACATTGGGTATCACATAATTGTGCAACTAGTGGTGCCACCAAACTCGTCAGTAGTTTTCCCAAGAGGAAAAGAAGAGATTGGGATCTCTCTTGGAAATATATGTATCTTAACTGAAATCAAGGTGTCAAGAGAAAGAAGTCAGGGTAGGGCTGACATAGACTCTGTGTCTTATAGACTACTCAAGGGGATTAGTTATCAAAAAAGTCCTCTTTGAAGGGTATGTATAGATGTGGTCCTGATCCCAGCCTGAATTCTTAGAATTTTTTTTTTGCAGTTTTGCCCGGGGCTGGGCTTGAACCCAACACCTTCAGTATACAGGGCCAGTCTTACTCCTTGAGGAGAGTTCAGACACCGCCCTTAATTCCTAGAATTAAAAGCTTCCCCAAGAGATTCCTAGTCAGAGAGGCAAGGTGTCAAAAGGAAAGAGACGTGCACCTCAATGTGGACCTATTTTCTATATTTTAGAAAAGGGCAAATCTCCCTTTACCTGGCTGATATTTGGGAGGATTAATATTAATAAAATTGCCATACACGACATGTACCTCTCTCTCTCTCCATATATATATATACATACATATATATATATATAAATTATACTTGACTTCTATAGTTACAAGAGGTACTAAACATGGCTTGAATTTACCTTTTGTTGTCAGTGTATACGTGTTGAGTGTTACAATTTTAATATAACTTTTCCTTTCACAACATGTGTATGCATTTTTTGCCACTCTCTGTACATATGTATTTATGGGTATACAAACATACACACACACACACATACACACAAAGATCTGACAATTAAGTTTGCAAATTGGCCACCATGCTCTTACCTTGGCAGCACTGTACAATTTGGTAAGGTTTCATAACCTTGGTATATCAGTGTCTCACAGATGCATTTGTGTTAACACGTGGCAGTGCCTTGCTGGGTGACATTCATTATTGTTGTGTGTTTTTGTATATTGTTGCAAGAATGTCTGAGCTTAAATTAGAACAATGAACAAACATCCACAAATTTCTCATTAAAACTGGCATGAAAAAAAGTAAACTTGGAGCCATGTTATTCTAAATTCATGGGGAACTGTCATGAAGTAACAGGCAGTGTACAAATTGATTAAATGTTTTTTCTAAGGGAGAGAACATGTCACTGATGAAAAGAGGTCAGGGCAGCCTGTAATGAGCCAAACTGAAAAAAAACATTGCCAAAAAATTATTGAAATTATTGTATTATTGAATTATTGAAATGTATGTCAAAATCATCAGCTGATTGTGAGAAGTATAGCAGACCAACTAAACAATGATAGAGAAACACTTAGAAAAATTATAATTGAAACTTGACATTCAAAGGAGTGAGTAAAATGGGCCCTTGCATCATGACAATGCACCATCTCACACAGCACTATCTTTGAGGGAATTTTTAGCCAATAAACAAATAATGGTATTGGAACACCCTCCCTACTCACCTTATTTGGTCCTCCAAACCTTGTTTCTCTACTCAAAGATAAAAGAAATATCAAAAGGAAGACATTTTGATGATATTCAGTACATCAAGGGTAACACAATGCTGGCTTTGATGTCCACTCCAGAAAAAAATGTCCAAAATTGCTTTGCAGGGTGGAGTAAGCACTGTCATCATAGTGATATTCAGCAATGAGGTATGTAGCACTTTTTCTAGGATGAGTTCACAAACTTGATTGTCAGACCTTATACAAATATGTGTACCTATATATACCTGTATGTATTTATAAATACATAAATTCTAACACATGTCAACAAAGATAGCTGGAAGGGACACTTTGTGTAAGTATAATGCAGAAATTGTGAGACTGGACACAGAGCACATACCATTAGACTTAACAACTTCATTTTCAGAACTGTGTGCTATGGAACCTACCATCCCACAGGCATTTGGATGACTGTAATTCTGAAATCCCAACCAATACTTTGAAAACAGAATAGGGACTCATCTTCAAATCTAGCATCAGCTAGGTATTTCATGTTGTGGAGACTTGTATGGCACCTCCTCTGATAGTGTCTCAGATTCCTGGGAAGGGCATTTTGGAGAGTGAGGAGAAAGGAAAGAAGGAAAAATGTTCATTGTGCATTTCCAGGTGTGCTTATATGCTCATCCTTTGATATACACTGCCATTATTGATCCTACTTCAGGAAAAAGGAGTTATAAAGTCTCAATGACATTCTCAAGGTCATTCAATTACCAAATGTTTGATTCAGAATTTAAACACATGTAGCTTGACCTTGAAACGTGATGTTATAATGACTGCTTTAAGCAGCTTTTCTTTTCCCTATTTTGTAATCCAAGTTCAGTGGAAGGGAATTAGCTCTATAATCTTCCAGTCAAGATTTTAGAGCTAATTTCAACACTGGCACCATTAATCTTTCCAATAGACAACTTCATACCCACGTGCTCTCTCAATGTTATTGGTAGGTAGTGAAGGAGGGCTCAGCTGTGGTCTAACGACTGTTTAGTGGTGGGCTTCTGTTTGAATTGCTAAGTGCTTAAGATTCAGTAGGCGAGGACTTAGAAGGTCTGCACTCTAATGATGCTGCTATAGTGAACTACTTTCATAACATTAGGAAAGTCATTTCATTCTCTCTCATCATGTATAGTCTTCTTATTAGTAGAACAGAAAAAAATAATATTATGCCTGTTGTTTTTAAATAAGATGTTGTAAATCAGAGAATACACAGGGTCAAAGACAGCAATTTCTATTAGTTATGAACTCTGTTTTACCAATGAGAAAACACATGGCTAGAGAGATAACTTATAAATAAAATTACAAAGATAATTAATAGTGTACGTGTAATGATGAAAAGTGTGAGGTGTTACAAAGACTGAGTCTTTTGCACTCTTTCAGTACTTTGCCAAAACATTGTGTTTCTCACTGGAGCCTATTTTATTTCTATGGGTTTAAATGAGAAAATTAGCAAACCTTATGTCCTGATCAACTATTGCAGTCTACTTACTTCTCTAAATATTTGATGTATATTTGGAGATATAATCCTGTGTGCCTATCCAAAATCAGCATTATTTTAACTCTTTTTTGTGGAGAGTTACTCTAACCAGAACACTAGAACCATTTCCGTTGTTGTTGTTTATACACTTTTTTGTTTAGCTTGGACTGAAGTTAATTCTGTTTTGAGTTGAAGCAGCCATGGCTGGTTGCTCAAATGTCCCTCTAAGTGGGATACTCACAAGAGCTTTCCCTTAAAGCAAAGCAGAACAGAAGGACAGTTTTAGAAGTGATTGCTCCACGACATGGTAGAATCACAGCCTCTGGGGACAGGTCTTACCACAGGCTATTATTAGAGCAGAGCTGTGAGTTTGCAAATGGAAAATGAGACTCCTTTCGTGTGTGTATGCACAGTGCAGGTGCCCAGGTGCCAGCGAGAGGAGGGATCTGCAGACGCCTCCTCAGACGGCATCTGTCTCCCTCTGCTCACTGGGAAGGTGTGCCGTCACGCTCCTCTCTCTGTTGAGCTTAAGAAGAAAACTGTCTCCGAGCAGGCAGTTGCTATGATGCCACAGTTAGATAAAAGCAGGAATGCCTCTCACAGTGAATTTTCACTGACAGACTGTAAGCAAAAGAACGGGAGGAAGAAAGAACATCAAACGGGCTGATTTGACAAACCGGGATCTTGTCTGAGTGACTGTGGCCAAACTACAAAGTCACTGGGTGTGTAGGTTCATCTGAAAAGTGGATAAACAAAATTCTAGGTTCCCTTCTGGGACTAAAATTATAAATTAATATGTCCTCTTGCTATATGTGAGAGTCATTGTGTCTATAGACAGACTTGTATCTACCAGCAGTGGGACACTTCTTGACTCAATACTTAGTAGTAACCCAGTTTACTCTTTTTTTTTTTTTTTTTTTTGCTAGAAGGATTTTTTTATATTTATTTATTTATTTATTTATTTACTTAGTTAGAGATAATTTCATTATGTCACTCTCGGTAGAGTGCTGTGAGCTGTGATGCTTAAACTCTTGGGTTTGCCACAGCCTCCCAAGTAGCTGGAACTACAGGCACCTGCCACAACACTCGGCTATTTTTTTTGTTGCAGTTGTCGTTGGTTGGCAGGCCTGGGCCGAGTTTGAACCTGCCAGCCCCAGTGCATGTGGCCAGCACCCTAACCACCGAACTATAAGTGATGGTTATTCACCCAGTGTTCTTCTTTATCTTACCATTAGTATCATTTTAATGACTTAGAAAGTCTCTCTACAATTTAGAATTCTGAGATGCCTTAGTCCACAATTTAGCAATTGTGCATATGTTGTATGCCATCAGCGACAGTTAATCTTCTCTATTCCTCACTTCACAATAGTGGATTCCTCCAGCAACCAGGTCAAACCTCTCACTCTGAACTTCCATCTCACTATTAACACTCTCCATGCTTGTTTCCATTAACGGTCTCCCTTACATTAGTTTAACTTCTTATATACCGTAATTATGATGTATAAGGACTTCCTATGGGTCCAAAGATATTCATTACTAAAATTTCAATGGTAATAATAATAACAGGCAAAATAATCTACTTTAAAAAATATTCTAGGAAAATATGAAACTTCTATATTTTTTTTTGCAATTTTTGGCTGGGGCTGGGTTTGAACCTGCCACCTCTGGCATATGGGGCCGGTGCCTTACTCCTTTGAGCTACAGATGCCGCCCAGCTATTAAATTTCTTTTAAATCC
This sequence comes from Arctocebus calabarensis, assembly GCA_963573935.1. Classification (NCBI taxonomy): domain Eukaryota; kingdom Metazoa; phylum Chordata; class Mammalia; order Primates; family Lorisidae; genus Arctocebus; species Arctocebus calabarensis. Next base: position 9,434 of record CAUYON010001599.1, read on the forward strand.
CATCTCTGCTACTTGTTTGTGGTGTGACCCTAGATAAATTACCTAACCTCTCTGGACTTTAGTTTCCTATTCTGTAAAATAGGAATTATGGAAGCATTTGTTTAATAGAGGATTTGGGGATGAACATATGCACACATACACAATCTTTATGTGATTTCTTTTTTGTTTCTTTTTTTTCAGTTCTACATTTGTGAGCACATGCACTTTCCTAGACATATTTGGGAAATAGAAAATTCCCAATCTGACACTAGAAACAGAAGATTTATCCATAAATCTGAAGCATAGAGTAAGAACCTCATGCTACATCAGCATCACTAACAATTTTAATTACCATTAAAAATGCTATCATTGATACAAATTCTTGGCTTAAAAAGGACAATTAATATTCCCTAAGGGCCAAAGTCATCAGAAGAAAATGGGAAATAATCAAAACCCTAGTCAAGAGTTGTATTGACAGATTAGAAAAATCTATAACTGGAGAAGAGTCCATGCACCAAAACCCAAGAAAATAAGTAAGACCAAGTATTGACCTTGTTCATGCAGAGTAGAAAACAATCATTCACAGATCATTTGATGCTGTGATTCTGAATGAGGTTGCTCAGAAGTCACCTGGTTCAGTGTCAACACATGGTGAAAAGAGTGGTGAGGAATGGCAATAATTCAGTTTATTTATTTTGCCTGTTGTTCACAAATTCTAGTTTATTGTCAACTTCCCAAGAAGACTGCCAGAAAAAAAAAAATCTGGCCATTAAGCAAATGTAAGGTAATCAGATTCACAGAGCAGAGCAAGGGCACCTTGAGAACCTCTTCACCACAAAGATAGAAACTGGCAGTATGTTCTAGAGATAGGGCTTTAATTTAAAGCCTTTCAGAGATGAGTAGAATTTATAATTCTAAGACACAAAGTTGTATCTTTAAGTGTCCTTCATGTTTAAGTGCTATAATTTTGCCAAGTGATGGGGAGGAACAAGATAATCATCTTTTGGCTGATTCCAAAATAACCACCCCAGGTCCATGTTTGTAGTGTGAGAAATATATTTCTTAAAAAACTAAATAAGAAAAAATAAAAATACAGAAATGTTCTAGGTGGGCCACTCACTATTCTTTCCATACAGATGCTGAACATCATTTGTCTCAACTTCTCCATGAGGTCTAAGTCTCAAAATGGCACATAAATCCCTGAAATCCAGAATTAGGAGTCCACTTTTTCTTGTCAAAAGAACAAAGATGTTGCATCATCTCAGACTGCACCTAGAACTCAGGCTCTCTTGTCCAATTGGTGAGGTTTTCTGTGGTATCCAATCCATACATAGTCCATCTGTTGATGGTGGGGAACACGGAAAGGTGAAGAATCAGTGGTGGGTATCAGACTCCAGACCACAGAGCCCAGGCAGCCTCAGCAGGCCCTTGTCTGCCCGCCTGAGGACCATGGAGCCCGGGTAGCCTCAGCAGGCCCCTGTCTGCCTGCTTGCTATGGAAGCCCAGGGAGAATACTCCTTTCAGTACCGTCTTTCCTACTCCTTTGTTTCTGCACAAAAATCGGAAGTCTGTCCTAACAACATAGCGTCACTGACCAGTATGAGATATAAATATATGCCGGTGCCATTGATTATTGTTGGAGATACAGATCAGACTTGTATTCGGATGAGTATTGTCTTTCAAAACAGTTACACTGGAAGGGCGTCTGTTTAATTCTGAGATAGGTTCAGTGCCTCAATAAAAGAATACATTCAAAAGCATGGTAGATCCACAGAAGGAGTTATTTTATTAAATCAGAGTCAATCCCTTCTCTAAAAGTAGTTTTACTCAAGTTCTCCAGGTCCACCTCTAAAATGACATTTGGGTGTTTCTCAAATGATCAGTCCATTCTATTGGATGATGACTCATTAGCAAAGAGGACATTCTAGCAAATGTGACACATTTTTTCAGACTTAATTTATCTCAGTGTTTTGCACAGAAATAGCATTTTTGGGGAATTGCATATAAATTTTCTTAGCAATTTTTTTTTTTTGAGATTTCTTCTGGTAAGAAGAAATACATGTAAACACCAGTATAAGTGATAGCTATTGGCATTACCTTCTTTCTTAATAAAATATTTTGGTATTTTCTGTCTCAAAAAGTAGAATGCCAGCTTTCCTATGGGAAAAAAAATCACATGGTGGGTATCTCTAATAATATTGTCTATCGTGTAAGACTTAAATAGATACTTAATAAGTACTTCTCAATTGGCTGGTCGATAACCCAGTTCCTTTAAACAGGTGGTTGTTATCCCTGGCTCCTCGCTGTTGGAATCACCCAAATTCTGATGGAATTGGTCTTGGATGAAGCCCTGGTATCAATATATTTAAATATGTTTCTCAGTGTTTTAAAATGCAGCCAGGGTAGAAAATTCTCAGTTTTCCACAGAAGTTAATTCTCTATGTCTTGGCCCATCAAATGACTTCTTTCCAAACCTGTCAAAGGCCTCAATGACTTTTGTAAAATGTAAAGACCAAAATGATAGTAGCCATTCATCATTATTTTAAACATATGAAGGTGGAAATTTAGATTCTACTATTTGATCAGTGGTTTGGGTTATAAAAACAAATAACAACCCTCCCTCTCCCCATAAGCAAGTACTTTTGACTTTACCTTATAAACAGATACTAAATCTGACCACTTCCCTGTATACCTACTCCCTACCCACCACAATCCCAAGTTGAAGTTCTTATCAACTCTAGCCAGTCTATCAAAATAGTTTTCTAACTTGTCTCCCTACTTCTACTGCTGTTTATACTTATCATTTCTTCAGATAACAACCAATGGTCTTTTTTAAACACACATCAAATTACCTTATTATCAACATTTCCAGTTCATTCCTAGTTTGAAGAGCTTCAATATGCTATTGTCCCTTCTAGGGATACCTATTCCCAGATGCTCTGTGGCTCTCTCCTCTCTGCTTTGGGGCCAGTTTTTAAATAATCTTAGCTGAAATATTTTTTGAAGCCCAGCCTCTTTTCTATACCCTGTTCTATGTGTTTACTATTTAATGTTCATTTTCATTTAAATTGTAATAGTTACATATTTAATTACTTACTCTACATTTTTTTCCTCACCTATCTCCTCACAAAGGTGAAGTCCTTGAGGGCAGAAGCCTATCTGACCTGCTCTCCCTGAGTACTCATTACCTACCCCAGGGCTGCCTAGCTCTTGGTAGAAGCTGAAAAATGATTATTAAAGGAGTTAACATAAGAAATGAATGTTTTTTTTTCTTATTTTTAATTTTTTTTTTTTTTTTTGGTAATTCAAGTAACTGAATGCACTCATGTTTCCTGGGTAAAGGACACCCTTTAGAAACCTCACAGACAAATATAGAGGTGGGAATAAGAGATGCTTTGGTGATATGACGTGGGTGCTTCTTCCTTGCCAGCTTCCTCCCTCATCCTTGAACTTGCCTCCTTTTTGCTTCTGTATCTATAATATATCCTGCTTTACTCTTTGGCATTTGTGCTGGTATTTGGTCCCCTCACCTTGGTTTTCAGTTTCTCCACCTGGATTTAACTCATCTGTAGTGAACAGCATTGTTTAGAAGACATTTCTCTCTTACAGCTTGGGATGAAAACCAACAAATCCTCCATGGTTCCTCATTATGATGGCATTCCAACACTCAGCAATTTTAGAAATACTGAGTATGTTTCCTTAATGGAAATAATATTAGCATATTCCTAGTGTATTCCAGGATCAGAGGCAACAGGGAAGCTACTTGAGAAATTCTAACAACTCCAAGAACAGCCAAATGATTTTTTTGAATATGACTTCTAGTGTCACTGAATCAAGAGATAATTGTTAAGCATGACTGCCTGAAGCATCCTAAACTAGTCATGGAGATGAATATAAAGGAGATTGAGGCCTGGCAGCCAATCTTGATAAGATCACAAATAAGAAGTGGACACAAGATATAAACATGCAGCCATGCACACGTACACACACAGTACAATAAAAGACATAAAGTAGCACATGTATCAGCTCAGTGAATGTAAGTACAGAGGAAATTCAATGCTATTCTAATCTAAAAATTCTTCCTGAGACTCTGCTGTGCGTAAGGCAATTGGGACAGTGTTCTTGGGACACCTGAATGATGGGACACAGTTCCTATTATCATGGATTTGGGGGTACAGTAGGACAGTTAGTGGGCAGAGGCTATAGAATGACCCAGACAGTCTTGTCTAGGAAAGCTAAGTGGATGGGTCTTAAAGAATGAACGAAAAGTACATGAGAAAGGAGTTGTGCCATAAAACACCCAGGCAAAAGAATGGCTTAATCAAAGGAGTTGAAATGTGAAACCACAAACTTGGGTAGAAACAGTGGCTATTTAGGCTATGGCAGGAGATCTATTTGGAATCAGGTTTTGAAATCAGGTAGGAGATTATGCACACATTGCAGAGGGTTTTAGGATTTAGGCTGAGTTTGGACTTGTAAAGGGAAACCTATAGAAGATAGCAAAATGAGAAACAGGCCCAGACTTGAGATGGAAGACCATTTCTTAAAGATTATGCAAAAGTTAGTTTTAGCAAAAAAAAAGTTAGTTTTAGCATCTTTTTCACTAGAATAGAGTCCCAGAACTCTTCACAGAATGATCGCTGACGTCAGCACGAGAGCTCCAGATGGCAAAAGTGGAAAGATAGCAGTGACTGCTGTGAGACGTTCACGTCTGGTTTTAGGGTATTTGGCACATCGCTGAACTTGCTAATGTATAACTCAATGTTTAAATTATCATTTGCTATCCTTAATTTTTAACTACAAAATGAGGGATCTTAAAACAGAAGATTTTTAGAAGTAATATTGGGAGTTTACAGACAAAGCCTGGAGTGGATAACTTATGTGTCACAAGTTACATATTTTAAGTAAGTGTTCACTGGCTCAATTAACTTGGCATTTATAACTTGTGTCAAAAATAGAAACTTTGTTCAAAGTGCAAGGTACAAAACTTATCATCTTCTACAGGGAGACAGAGAGAGAGAGGGAGAAACCTAATCTAGGCAAAAACAAGAATCTGCCAAACTTCTTTTGACTTTGAGAAGGTTATAGACAAGGTTGACAGTGTCAAAGCATGCAGTATGATTTATCATGAGCTTCAGAAGTCCCTCAATAAAGTTCCACATGGCAGCCATCCATTGAAGGCAAGAGCTAAGGAGAGAGGGTGGAATGGGGAAGTGAATAAAAAACTAGTTTTTTTGTTTGTTTGTTTTGTTTTGTTTTTTTAGAAACAGAGTCTTACTTTGTAACCCCCATTAGAGTGCAATGGTGTCACAGCTCATAGCAACCTCCAGCTCTTGGATTTAGCCAATTCTTTTGCCTCAGTCTTTGGAGTAGCTGGGACTACAAGTGCCCACCACAACGCCCAGCTATTTTGTTGTTGTTGCAGTTTGGCTGCGGCTGGTTTGAAACCCTCCACCCTTGATATATGGGGCTGGTAACCTACTCACTGAGCCACAGGCGTGGCCCCCCAAAACAAAACTAGTTTTGTTTTGTTTTGTTTTGTTTTTAAGAAGAAGAAGAAAAGCTGAGGAGGGAGATGCTGCTGACATGATGAGCTAAATTGCCTTCCAGATAAGTTTGATAATGGCTTAGCTTTTTTATATAATTGTGTTAGTTTGGGGAGTTGAGAGCAGCATCTCAAAATGTTTATTGTGATAGAATTGAAGAAACTGGAAGAACTAGGTGCTTAATAGCCTAGATAAGATTAATTTCCAGTTAAACTGCCCCTAGCCTGGTTATGTTTTTACAGATTGCCGCAGTATTTGATCAGGAAGGAGGCAGAAAATAAACACACTCAGTGAACCAGCAAGTTGGCTTTTTAAACAGTAGAAACAGTTTCTACAGCTAAGATGGAGCTAATGAACCTCACGATATGGGGGAACATATATTAGGTTAGAAAGCAGAATACCTGAGTTTCATCTATCTGTGAGTGTTTCACCAAGCCACTTAACTTTAGGCTTTAAGTGAACAAGTTGGAGCAAATGATTTCTGAGGTCTCTCTTAATAATAACCTTATATAACACTGTAATGATAATTGTGACATAAAATGTTCAGTATTTACCTTGAATGACCAGGAGACATAGGGATGTCTAGATAATTTAATTTCAGATAGAGCAGAAAGAGAACCCCTCCAATCCCAGATCCACATAAACAGCACATAATAGAAATAATAATGAAAAAAGTGCCAAGCATTTTCTGTAAATTAAAGTTGTTTTTACTAAATTATGGGTCATATTTTTGGATGTGTGTTCTCAAACAAATTAATACTCCTCTCAAGGAGGGGAAAAAAAGGAGATGCGAGTGTCTCAAATATATTGAATACATAAAAGCTGGAGTATGCATAATCTTCTTGCAAGAGTTCTTAAATCTCTGTATATAAACTGTTTAAAAGTAAATTAAAATTATTCCTTAATGAAATACAAATCTGAAGTCACTTGAATAACTAATCATTTTATGACCCATGCGGTGAATTTTTAATGCCTACTTCTACCTGATTATTTTAGATATGTCTGTGTTGTAAATTAAAAGCTACATAAATCATTAATGTGTTGATACAGATCAGTGAACTGCTTACATTATATGTTATTCCTTAGGACATACAATGTTTGATTCCCCTCCCTCCCTTTCAATTAGATGACTGCCAGGCTCTTTTCCTCTGTTCGTCTTCTGCAAGGTCTTCTTTGGTAGAGCTGCGTTCCAAAGCCTTTATTACCTTTTCAAGATAGACTGGACTTTTCAATCAAAGGGGTGCATACTGCAAAACTGAGCAGGTCCCAAACCTAAGGTTATGGACACAAAATGCATGAGGAGAAAGTTCATTTTTGTTCTTTATACTAAAATATGATCTGTGCTTCCAAGAAAGTATAGCAACAAAATATAACCTCTGACCTTTTCCAGGTGAGTGCAGTTCTTTATCTTCCTTAAAAATGTTGTGCTCTTTCTGCATTTGAGTTACAGGGTTCTTAGAGGCCCTCAGTTTTGCCCTTCATCAGTGCAATGATTATACTTCTTTCAGAGGCTAGCTCCAAATTTTCATCTTCTGTGATTCTGATCAAGCTTGCTTGCCTATAATTAATAAAACTACAATCCACTTCAGCATCACTTTGGGGTTAAGTTTATAAAGTCACTTCTATGAGAATTGATTTATTATTCTAGGTGCTATGGAGATACAAAGATGAGCAAGGTGTAGTTTCTAGAGCATAGTAGAGAACAGCCAAGTATACCAAAAGAAAGTTGAAAAAAGGCTTATGTCATGAGAGAACATCAAATGATGTTCTGTGAATGTATAATTGAGAAAAGTTAATACAGCATTTGAAGAATGAATACGAAATTTCCATAAGTACCTGAAGGGGGAAAAAAACCTTTAGGTTAAGGCAGACAGTCAAATGTGACTCCAGAATAGCAGAAAAATAAAAAAATAATGGGAATTAAATTTAGAAAAAGTCAGGTTGAAATATACTGAAATGTCTCAGATATTGGAGTTTAGAGTTTTTTCAATCTAACTAGTAAAATGGTCATTCAAATGCTTTGATCATAAGAATAATTTGATCATCCAAAGATGGTAGGTGAGATGCTTTAGGCACCAGACCTGAAGGGATAAAACTTGGACTTGGAGGCAAATCATTTATTTCAATTTATTTCAACAATTGTTTGTTATTATTATTTAGCAATCAACTATTATTGGGATCTATTACATATCACATCTTAGGCCTAGTACTGAGTAGTTTTAAAAGAAAAAACAAACTTTAAAAAATAGTATAATTTCTACCTCCACCCATCCTCCTCCCTCCCCTCCCTTCCCTCTCCCGTTTCCCCATATTCTTGTGCTGTAATTGCGTTTCATAGTAGAACTGAGTACATTGGATACTTTTTCTTCCATTCTTGAGATACTTTGCTAAGAAGAATATTTTCCAGCTCCATTCATGTAAACATGAGAGAGGTAAAGTCTCCACCTTTCTTTAAGGCTGCATAATATTCCATGGTGTACATATACCACAGTTTGTTAATCCATTCATGGGTTGATGGGCATTTATGTACACAACCATGATTTAATAAAAAAATTAACAAAAATAATTTCTAAACATGGTTTCAAAATGCCCTTGCATTACTATAACATAAGTGTAAAGAGATGAAGACAAACAATGCAACCGCTGATACTACAGATAAGAAGCACAGTGTACTGGGTTTCCTATTTTAGAAAGGTATTCCTGAAAACATGTCATTAGAGCAGAGGCATAATTGAAGTGAAAAACCAAGTCATGTAAATACATCAAAGTTTTCCGTGTTCATTTAAAGAGGTGTATAATTTTTTCTCCCTCATGTACTTCTAATTCTCATGAGATGACATCACATGTTCCCTTACCTATAACTTTTTTTGGAGGGAGGAGTCAGGAAGTAACTGACAAAGTAACTAGTTTATGGTTGCTCACGTAACATGTTATGGCTATTAGACAAAATATTTCATAAATTCAGCATCCTTGATGTGAAAAGGGAGCACTCCGAAACTCCTCACAGACATTTTCCTCAGAATAAATAAGACACATTAGCTGTCATGGAAGGCTGCCAACTACCTGAAATAAAAGAAGACAATGGTGATTTTTCTTTTTCTTTTTTTTTTTTTTGGTCAATTGAGTGAGGGGAAGTATATCCTCACTAATGAACACAAAATATGAGGAAGACATGATGATGTGAAAAAAAAAAGAGAAAAAGAAGGGAAGAAAATTAGGAGAAATTAAAGGAAAAGAGGGAAGCAGACAAGAATAAAGTGAAATTGTTTATGATGGAAAGAATTTCAAAAAATGAAACATTTAATTTTTAAATTATAGGAAAGTTGTAAGTATAGTATCAGAAATTTTTGTATACTTTTAATCAAATAGCACATAGAAGCAACTATTCCAGTAGCAATGAGCACACTTAGCACCAGATTTGGGTTTCTAAATTCCATTCCTCATTAAACGGAGCGAGACATAACTGGAAAAAATTCTTAATTCAAACACAAAGGTGGGAAGCAAATATTGAGAACATAATAAAATCATTTCAAAATGACACAAAAGTGAGCTTGAAGAGGCTTGCAATGGCTAGTTCTTTATAGGTCCAGTTAAAATGCAAATAAATCACAAATTTGATTATAAGTATACATACATTTCTGATACTATACTTACAACTTTCCTTGAATTTAAAAATTATACCAAAATAAAATAATATTTAAAAAATAGATTTGAGACTTGTTGATAGGTGATGTATATAACCACAGATAAAAGAAATTCAAAGGAGAGAAGTTCTTGGCACCAAAGAACAGTTATGTGTAAGATTTACATTATTTAATTAATTAATTTAATGACTTACTATTTTCTCCCATCATTCAACATTTTTTAACACTTGTAATTGTACTAGTTTTTATTTTCTTTAAATAATTTTATTGAATCATAATTATGTACATTGGTGCAATCATAGGGCACGATTCATATATATTCAGAAATATTTTGATCGTACTGTTACAGATAGTCTTCATGGCATTTTCTTGATCACTATATAAAGACATTGATACTCTACCTTTAATAAGTTTCACCAGTACCCTGCTAAGATGCACCGTAGGTGTGTTCCCACTAATTGCCCTCCCTCTACCCATCCCCCCCTCCCCTCCCTTTCCCCTTTCCCTGTATTCCTATGCTATAATTGGGTTTTAGCCTTCATATGAAAGCGATAAATTAGCTTCAAATTAGGGCTGAGTACATTGGATACTTTTTCTTCCATTCTCGAGATACTTTGCTAAGAAGAATATGTTCCAGCTCCATCCATGTAAACACAAAAGAGGTAAAGTCTCCATCTTTCTTTAAGGCTGCATAGTATTCCATGGTATACATGGATGGGTTACCACCCTCTCAGCTAACTGCACTTGGTGATACCAGTCGAATACACTTTGTTCTCCTCTCTCCAGAAAACTTGGAGACTTCTGCTCATATAGGAAAGGACAGTCACTCAGAAGCACTGAATTGGAGGGACAGCTATGAAGTCACCAGTTTTGTGAATATCTAATGCTGAAACATTCTTATTTTAAGTTTATAGTAAATGTCTGTTTTCTTTTCTGGAGGTGATACGTATCACCTATCCCTGACCATTTTGAGAAATATTTGGTTTAAATCAGGCTGATATTCTGCTCTCACTATTGCTGATGCTTGGACTTTATGGAACGTATGGTCAGGTGGATGGGGTAAGAACATTAAGAACACATCAAACTTTTAACCACAGAAACACCAGAAAACAGACTATCCGATAACTAATATAAAATTGGAGACTCAGGAAATTATTAAATTTGAATCTAAAATGAGATGATCTAACAAGGATCTCAAAAGACTTTTTGTTCCTTCCAGGTGTACATCTTAAGAAACTTGGAGGGTTTGTATATTTGAATGTAAAACCAGATAGTTTTGAAAGGTATGATAGCTAAATTTTGCTTTGAGTTTTGTGGTTGACCCGAAATCCCAATATAAGGGAGAAGCCCAAGAGTATGAAACAAGATCAACCAAAATATGAGACTGTTCATATGAATACTTTGTGACCTGAGGCCACTTAGGAGCCCTCGACTCTAATTACAATGTGGTCTCATTCAATAAAATGGAGGAAGATCGTGTGATTTCTTTATTGATTCTGGCACCTGTTACATCTTTATTAAATCTGCACATGTCCCGAAGTAGGCCTCCACATATACAAAGCATCTTTTAAGACAATGTATTGATTCATAGAACTCATGGTTTTAATAATGTGCTATGAGGAGATGGGAGGCAAGTCGTGTTCTGTGTAATCTACTTTCTATCAGTAAACACAAAGACTGATAAAAGGAGCTTTCATTTTAAGGATGAAGTTGAGGAAACTTATGCCACATAGAAGTAACAACCCAATAAAAAAGAAACTCTTTGAAGGGACCAACTATTTTTAATATTTTATAAGGTATTTTGAAAATTTCTGAAGATGTTACCAATAATTTGGGCATATTACATACACATATTTTGGAGAAATACAATTCTTAACTGTTTTATGTATCAATACTTGGGAAAAATCAGTGAGAATACAGGAATTGTAGAATTATTATATTATATTCAAAAATGTTCTATTATCTTCTACAACACCTTATTCATTCTGGAAATTATTTCAAATATTATTCTAATATTAAACATAATAAAAAACTATAATTTATTATTTCAGTTACATTTTTCTTCTTCTTCAAAAGTAATACATCTGTTAAAGAATTGTAGAGATTCGGGTGGCTCAGTGGGTCCACCCGACTCAGGCTCAGTGAGGGCCCTGGCCTCATATACTGAGGGTGGTGGGTTCAAACCTGGCCCTGGCCAGCTAAAACAGCAGTGACAACTGCAACAAAAAATAGCTGGGCACCTATAGTCCCAAGTACTCGGGAGGCTGAGGCAGGAGAATCGCTTAAGCCTTAGAGTTTGAGGTTGCTGTGAGCTGTGATGCCACAGCACTCTACGAAGGGCAACAAAGTGAGACTCTGTTTCAAAAAAAAAAAATGCAGAGATTGTATTAGGTTAGCATATGTTTTAAAGCATCAACATAGTGAGGAATATATGACATTAGGATTCATTATTTATTTGAAATTATTTTTAAGGAAGAAAGAAAATAGAAATATAGCATTAGAAATAATACTATTTGGTAGCATGGGTAGGGTTCGTCTAAGAATAGACGGTTGAGGGTTTTGCTTTTGAATTGGTTGGAATAACAAAGTTTAGATTTACTCTCCCTGCTGAAACAATGCAGAAAACAAACAAACGAGAAAATAAACAAAAAGGCTGAGAAAAACAAATTAAAAAAAAAAAAACAGGCGTATAATCTTATATTTATTTATTTATTTATTTTTTGAGACAGAGTGTTACTATGTCACCCTTGGTAGAGGTGCAGTCACAGCACACAGCAATCTCCAACTCTTGGGCTTATGTGATTTTCTTTCCTCAGCCTCCCAAGTAGATGGCACTACAGGCACCCACCACAACGCCTGGCTATCTTTGGGTACAGTTGTCACTGTTGTTTTGCAGGCCCTGGCTGGACTTGAACCTGCTAGCCTCAGTGTATGTGGCTGGTGCTCTCCTCACCTAGCTACAGCTGCCGAGCCTAATCCTATGCTTATTAATTACACAGTTATATTGAATACCTACTCTATGGCAAGGATTGAGATAAGGGGCTGAGTGTACAGCAGTGCGCGAAGCAAAAGTGCTGCTATTATGACATTAAAAATATACCGGAAAGCAAATATTAATCATAACTTATTGGGAAAGAAACATGAGGCACCAACGACTACTTGCAGTTCTTGCCTAAGCAGATAGATCGGCTGCTCCTGCATTAGTTACAGGCTCTGTATGTAATATATTCTTATAGCGTCTTTCTTTTTCTTAGCAACCTGTTAAAACAAGTAGTTTTGTCCCTATTAACTTTATATGTCAGTAAGTACAATCACATTTCTCTATTACTTCCATGTATCAAACTTCACTGATGCAACTCATCTGGCAGGAAAATTTATAGTTTGCTTTGTTTCAAGATGACAGATTGAACTACAAATTGAACTTGAGTGAACCATATAAAAGTTATCATACCGATGTAAAATTTAAAGCAGTTAATTTGAGAAAGACATTTATTTGTTTGTTCAGCTACAAAAATTCTCATATCCTTTAAACTATACAAACTCTGACTTAAACCTCCATTCTTCTTTGCTTCTTGGAGAAATTCTGAACAAACATAATATAATTGTCAACTTTTCTAGCTAAGTGCTCTTTCCATTGGGTATAATTATCTTTTTTATGTTCCTAAAATTCCCTCCAAAAGAGCATTGAATAAATTAAAATGTGATATTAAAAGCACTTCTTCATTATTTAAATAAAACAATCCAAATCCTAACTATTGGTACACTTGGGGTGAGTGACTTTGCTTTGACATCATGTGTAAAATGACATCAAGGTTATCTCTGAATTATAATGTAAGGAAGTGAGAATGGATTTCAGGCTAAGGTAAGAGCTATTAAGGGGATAATAGACCTTGGATGTCTGTCTTTTCACAGTAGCACAATAGCTAATTCCCGTGACTCCTGACCTTTTAGTGTCCTGTAACCCAAGTATTGGCATTAATCTACTGCTTATCTGTCACCCACCACATTTGATAGTCCCAGTCTCTGTTTTCAATTATCAGTCATTAGAGAAAGAACTGAGCAATCTCAGAACACAACTCACAAAACCTTTGACCTGTTTTTGTCAGGGAACCACAAATATTCACTGTAGATAAAGTATCATTTCATTGATTTGAAGATGTAAAGGAAGGCTCTTTGCCGTAGATGGACTTACTGTAACCTCTATCACCTTCAGACGGTTAAAAATGGACTGTTTTGTTTTACTAATGGAGCAGAAGAATTCACGAGGTCGTTCAATGAAATCTGGTGAGATTAGATTGGTTGACCTCTAGCTGCCAGGCAATCTATAAAAGGAACAGATTTTTCCACTAAGGAAAACTTAAGAGATAAATATTTACCAAAAGGTGATTATCAAACACTGTGCTTTTATGTTGATTCCTTATAGGTAAATACAAAATTTTCTCAAATATTTTTACATAGTGTGATTAAAATCTGTTATTTTTATAGTAAATACATTCATTCATAATTAAGTGACCATTTTTATTATATAAAATGCATTAATCGAGTATCATCTGCATTATTTTAAACTAACTTTTGACACAATATTAATATTTAACTTGTGAAAGATGAATATTTATTTTTTAACTTCCAGTTAATAATTTCCTATATAAAACACTTATGATAAAATCAACAAAAAATATTTTCTTTACTTCAGACTGGATTGTTGTCCTCTGATAAATGTAACAAAATGACTTTAAGCCTTCTTTAAAGAGCAGTTGTCCGAACCAAATTTTATTAGAGTGCTAGATAGTATATACCAACAAATTTTATTAGAGTTTCTGGACAGTATATACTAACATGTGGTCCACAGTATAGATGTGAGATATCTAAGATATTAAGTAAATACAATTATTTTCTACCTATCCTTTATGGTAGAAATTTCACCTGAAATCTTTTTTAACTTCACAATAACAAATTAAAAAAAACCATAATAACATTAATCTGAATTTAAAAAAACACAATAACATTGATCTCCTTTATATGTAACCTGTATTATAAATAAAGATATTAATATTCTGACAATCAAAATAGTTGGTTTTTAAGCCAGTTGACAATTTTGTATGATTCAACTTTCCTTGAGCATTTAGAACATAAAAGGTCCCATTTGGGTTGTGTGGATAAATATGAAGATAAAAAGCATACAAAAAGAAGACATGGATACTTCTCTCCAATACCTTACTAAAATAAGGTGACACAATGTTTATAATCCAAGTGGAAGGTGATTGATACCAAGACTGCTATCACTTTTTGAGAACTTGCTATGTTCCCAGCACTAGGATAAGATCTTTCTCTCTCTTTCTCTCTGTCCGTCTCTGTCCAGTCTCCCTTCCTAGGTGGCAGAGACCTACTCCTTCTTATCTGACTTCCCATATCTTTTCTTTTTATATCTCCTTAACTATTAGATGTTGGCCCAGAGAATTTACCTGGTAAATATTTCAGGATTGAATAAATGTAGAAGTAGCAAAGTAGACATTTTTAGGATAATCAAGGTGAATGAACGTGGAGGGTGAGGAAAGAAAGTTAATATCTAACAGGCAGGAGATGGCCTGGATCTATTATTAACTACGCCTTGGAGTAGATAGGAGCTGAAGTAGCACTCAGAGTTCTCTTGTTGACTGTAAACAATTTCACAGGCTATTGACATTGAATAAGACCTCTGTGATCATGACCGGGGAGGAAAAAAATAAGACCCATCCAAGAATCATATACAGATTAAAAGCAAGAAATCTCAAAAATGACATCCACTTTCCTGGATTATATTAATTACTAACTGCTGCTTCTTTACCAAGTACAGCTTTATCCTACCTCTCTTATGCTCACCTTTTAGAAAATTGTATTAAATTTTAAGATACTGTGTGATAAAGTTACCTCTTTCTCTTGGGAGCATCAAGTCTAGAACAAAACCCTGCCACTTAGAACCCTTTCTCAAATAACCTACTGTAATACTGAATGAGTCCTTACTAACACCCTTTACGAGACCCCCCCCCCCCCGTGGCATCCTTTCTATGACATTTGTGGAAACACGTCAATAAACCCAAATCTGTTCATCTACAGGTGTTCTGTTGTCTCCAAAGCATTGGCATATGGTAGAGGAAGAAACTAAATGCACAGGAGGAGAGGGCATGCTAGGAATGAGCCCAGGACACGGGGGGCAAGACTCAAGTATAATAGAAACACTGAACCTGGAATAGAGAAGGAAATAGAAGTAGCGGTCATTATTAGTCACAACTCCAGTGTAAAGAACATTTTAAATTAGGTGTTATAAGACATAGATACTATTTCTGGCTTTGTAGCAAACTCACTTTGAGAGAAAGTTAATGTTTTTTATCTATTTCATGGGGAAGATACTGGAGACTCAGCTTTGCTAGATCAACTAAGAAGGAACAAACAAAAATTTTAAATTTACTACTTTACTAAATCTATTATTATTTTATTTTTATCATTGTTTATTTGTTATTAACTTAGTTATTGAATATATTAATATCCCCACCAATGCTTGATACCTATAGCTGTTACCACTATGGTCTAAATAACCACAGAGGGCTCAGTGGTGGGCTTGACCTATCCAAGGGGGAGAGAAAGACCTTGAAACCACTTTCATTCCAATTTCAAAAGTTTCTTTATACAAGAATTAATTCTTTATGTCCCTAAGATGTTATGTTTTTTAAAGGAAAATAGTATATAAATATTGGACCGTACTTTAATTTTCTTAAATTTTCTAAATTCTGTGCTTTGTATTTTAAATTGACATTGAAAATCAATTTCATTAGTTATATTTAGATATTAAAATTATTTAACTATCTCATCTGTTTCTATTTGTGTTGATGAATTATTTAGGAATAAAAGTATTTTAACCATAGAAAACTTGACAGTAAATTGAAATTGTTCCTTGCAACACATTTTGGGGACATTTTTTCTTTTGTTCAGATCACACATTGCTGTGGTGTTCAGAGGCCCTTACGACTTCTAGAACACAAAGTTGAACACACTTTCTGGAATGGTTACCCATTCATGGAAAATGTGTACATTTTCGCTCACTGATGAATAAATAGGTCTTTATAGGACCAAGTTTATGTTTTTCAGTGCACTAGTCAGTGAGAGATGTCTTGAATTGATGAGTGAACTGATATATCTTGGCATTCACGTGGTAACTTTGCCTTTATTTCTTTTAAAATGTAACACAGATAAGTAATAATTCTATGAGTAATCTTTCAATGATTTTTTGCACTCAGCAGCAAACAATGATCTGTAGTCTTTCAACAGCTGGCTGGGCTCCTGTGAGAACACTATCTTTGCTTTACAGCTACTGATTCTATTTGCATCTTCCAAGTTACAGCTCTTGTGTGGGAGATTAAGACTGATTGCCCGTGAATGTATCTCCTTAAAACTTCAAAATCGCTAAATAGATAAAACAGTAATCCTCTGTTAATTAATTCTACTCTTCAGATATTTTAGACATGAAAATATTTAGCCTGGGACATGTCTATCCAATTTCTATTAGTGATAAAGTCATTTAGAGAGGAATCTGGGGAAAAGAAAAAAGTCCAGTCATTAACTTCTGTTAAGTTATATCTTGACAATAAAAGGCTTCAGTGTGTGTCTTAAGAAAGAAGTTTAATCTTTGCAGAACTTTGGCAATTTAGAGCATTTACGACATAGTTCGCTGCTTATATAAGGCAATCCTGTTTCTTTTCGTTATCAGCCCATTAATCATGGAAGTGAATCTTCTGATTCATATTTTACCTCTTGTATGTTGTGATGTTACCACTTAAAAATATATAGCAATAAATCCCTTCTCTTCTTCTGTCAGTGTATTTCAGTGTTTGGTTGCTTTAGCTAGCTCTGAAGTTTCACATAGATGGGAATTTTGGAATATGCACAAAACCCTGCTCCTTACAAGTAGGAGAAAGTATCTTTAACACCATCACAATGATTGTGATTTTAGTGGTAAAATTTATAAGCTTTGCTTTTCTATTTTCTGTGAATTTGGGGTGTGTGCATGTGCAGTAATGGAATCCTAATTAATTATTTTAGAGAACACTGTTTGGAACTATCAACTCAAATAAACACCCTATGTTGACTAACTGTCTTAAAAGGAATAATTTCACATGTGAATAAGTAGGATGACCCATAGGGCTCAATCCACAGAAATACATAAAGCATACCATTGTACACTTTACACTAACTTATACAGTGATATTCATTGATTTATACCTAGAAATATTCACAACATGCCTGTCCCGTATATGGTGATGTGAGAAGGGTCTGTGACGTTCAAGGAGTCTGTGTGTGTCTGTTTGGTAAAGTGCACCATACGGATCTTATTACATATGTCGGCACATAGGAAACTTAACCAGGTTGTTGTGGTCTCTTTAAATGCAATTTCCATAGGCGAATTGACTATCACAAGTTCTATGATTTAAATATTTATATTTGTACCTAAACTCTCTGCCTCACATGAGAGAGATGACATTTTTAGCTTGGGATAAATTAATGGCCTTCACTAGAGAACAGTGTTAAACCCTGATCTCAGTATATCTTCACACTGTCCCCTTTTATCCCCTTCTAACAAGTCTGGCTCAGTCTTAAGGGAGCCAACCTCCTTTTCTGTTTGTTTGTTTTGTTTCAGTTGTTTGTTTTCCATTAAAGACACTCTTTTCCACCCACGAATAAGAATATAAGTATGGCTTTTATGAAGTCTTGCATATTTTTATCTAGTAATACAGATTTTACTAGAAATAATTATATAAAAAAAGACATATTTTAGTAATACAGATTTTACTAGAAATAATTATATAAAAAAAAGACTCAGGAAACTCATGGTGTTTAGTTGATGTAGCACAGACATTAACGCGTGAATTAAAAGGACCATATCTGATATAATGTGAATATCAAAGCTGGTAATAGTAGACAGTTTTCCAATTTATTTGTTCTTGTTCACTTGTTCTTTAACCCTCTCAAGTCCCTTACTGTTGTAATAGGTTATAACACACTTTAATGCATGAGAAAACAGAATGCTTAATAATCACAAAAATTGTTATAATGCCACGAAGTCAGTGATCTCTCCTAATAAAACATTTAAGGAATACTAATGTGGTGTATGTTCTTTTGCATCCATTTTGGAAGTTTTGATTTGGGTGGTGGGTCTGACAATGAAAAGTTTAGGGTATACAAGAATTCAGTTAGTGGGTTACAATTGTCTAAAACTTCTGAGTTACAATTATATGTCAACATGTTGTTGTAGTAAAAGTATGATATTTCACACTGCCATGCATACTACGTAATTTCAGTTTAACTTATTAATATAACCATTGTTTACTCCTGACAATGTCCTTACACAAGATACGGAGTCAATATGAGATAATTGAACAGAATACAGAACAACCAACAGTGGACAGGAGGTGTGTCCTAAGAGCATTGAGTCTAGAAAGAAAAGCAACTCCTATATTTATTGTAGAGAGGGGAGGGTTCTTTGCAGAGAATAAGAGCACTGAAAAACAATCCACTGTCCCAAGAAATAATTAGATTACAAAAGCAACAACAACAATAACAAAACCCCAAAAAACGCTATGACAAGAAAACGCTAAGCCTGAGAAAAAGTCTGTAATCTTCCATTTCTAAATGGTGAGCTCTTGGGCAAGTTATAAAACTGATGGACGTAAGTAGGTTTGTGAGAGTTAAACGCAATTTGTGTCACACAAATGACAATTAGTTTCCATGCCTTCAGTCAAGGAGATGAGACAGCAGGAGATGACTAGATTGTGGTCCATCAGTGAAATCTTTCATTTAACCAATAGGTTTTGGCAACCTTCTCCAGAATCATTGGGATGGAGACTACCCATTGATCAAACTCGATACTCTCTAGCTTATTGTCTAATTTTTTGTGTACTGCTGAAAGATATTGTCTAATTATTATTTAAACAATGAATGAGTCTCTTGCTGCAGAGCAGTGAGATGCCATTACGTGGGTGGTATGGACATCGCACAAAGATTTATAATGAGCTTTAGGAGACAAACATGTGTTACCACCCAGCTGTCATCACCCAGTTTCATATTTTTAAGTCAGGGGTATTAATATTTGTCACCGCTCTAGCATTAGTCTTTGAGGGAACTGAGATTACCTTGTTGAATATTTGTGGGCATCATTAAGAGTGCAAGGCTATAGAAATATTAGTCTTATTCCATTACTCACTCCAACATGTTCCGTGGAATTTATTGTTGCAATTATGATTCAAAGCTGTAGGATATAAGAATTTGAATCACTAGACAAATCTGCAATGCAACTTTATTCTGTGTGGTATATTTCATACAAAATTTTATTAAACTCTTTGAAAATGTGTCCCCTTTAGGGTTTAAGTTAAATAGGCTGGATTAGAAAACTGAAATTGTATAATAACAGCTGAAATTCTAGCATTCAACTTTATTACACTAACATCTCAGAGGGGAATCCCAGAACAGTAGAGGACTTTACATAACACGAATTTAATACTCATCCACACGATGCAGGTGCGTGCTTTAGACTAGGTTTAAGAAACTCACACCTCAGCATTCATTTCCAGGGCTTTGCTTTTCTTTCTTTTTTAAATTGGTTTAAATTTTAAACAAAATTTATTATTAAGGAAAAATTAAATGATGATCTTTATCACTTGGAATTTTGGGTATTAAATTTCAGAATGGAGAAATATCTATTTTTTGAATGGCTGGTTGGAGCTGGTGTCATGAAGTATGGACCTCTTCAAGCTGGGTCTGGGACAGTGCTGCCTGAGCAAACACGTGATACTTCTGTAGCAAAGCAATAAATATTTTTGTCAAGTGGGCTAGATGGAGGCTTGAAGTCACTTCACAGCAGTTAATTTCTGGTTCTTCTGTCAAGTGAACTTGAAGCCAAACATTCAGCTTTCAGTACTTTCTGGATTTTGAACTTGTGAAGGCAGGATCTTAGGTCTGTATTAATAAAACAGGGCAAAGCAATAGTGTGTAAGCAGAAGCAGAATTTAAGAGCCATAGCTTAGTGACACCTGAGTTCAGATCCTTTGGGAATGTTTGTATTCTCTATGCCTCCTCATTTTTTTTTCCATCTTCAAAATAAGGATAATAGTAGAATCTACCTTGTAGGTTGTTAGGAAACAGAATATCTGAATATGAACACAATGATAAATTGCTTAGAACAATGCCTGAAATATAGTAAGTACTATATAAATGCTGTAACATATTATTATCTCCTTTGTTTAAATTTAGAATCGGAAAATACAAATATAGTGAGTTAAATTCAGTTCTCTGAAAACGAAAGTTGTGGCTAGTCTTACTTCCTCCACCTACATTCTGTTATTAGCTATCCGGGCAGTAGGAATTTTACACTGTCTCGTCCTTTCTCTCCCGTACAGATCGGTGAGAATAGACAAATGATAAAGGAAGAAGTGTTCAGAGCAGTCTCTGTCAGCAGCAGCAGTTTAGAAGAGGATTAAATTATGGATCAAAATATCATCCTACAAATGGGGCTATCATTCCTGTTTAGAGAAAACTTGATTAATGATCCCTCTGGAAATGGACCTCTCTTAGGACCAAGATAATGGGACTTTAAAGACAACAAAATTTCATAAATTATATGAGGTAGTGTGAGTGTGAGTTAATCTAAGAGCAGCACCATCCTTGCAAAGCTCCACGTGGCAAAAATGCCTCCAGTTGGGTGTGGGGCACACATCTGTACTTACAGTCACTCAGGAAGGAAGCAGGAGGAGGACTGAGCCTTAGAATTTGAGTCCAGGGTGGCGCCTGTAGCTCAAAGGAGTAGGATGCCGGCCCCATATACTGGAGGTGGTGGGTTCAAATCCAGCCCTGGCCAAAACCTGCAAATACGGCAAAAAAAAAAAAAAAAAAAAAAGGAATTTGAATCCAGCTTGACCAACGTAATGAGACCCTGTTTTTTTTCTTTTGGGGGGGACAGAGTCTCAGTCTGTCACCCTCGATAGAGTGCTGTGGCATCACAGATCATAGCAACCTTCAACTCTTGGGCTCAAGCGATTCTCTTGCCTCAGCCTCCCAAGTAGCTGGGACTACTATTTTTCAAGACGAGGTCTCACTCTGGCTCAGGCTGTTCTCGAACTGGTGAGCTCAGGCGATCCAACGGCCTTGGCCTCCCAAGTGCGGGGATTATAGGCGTGAGCCACCACGCCAGGCCTGAGACCTGGTTTTTAAAAAAACTTTTTAAATGTCTACAGACGCAGCTTACATTTTTCTGTGTGCTAGCTTAGGTGTGTGAGATGTAGGTAAGGATGAGCTCCTTGCTCTCTTAAACCACCTTCTGCTCTTCTGGGGAAAATAAATCGGGGATTATCTTGGAGGACAAAGATGAGGAATTCTGGGTTTCATCAGCCCGAGCGTCAGACATGGCATCCACTGACTCCACAGCATGATGGGCCAGCAGTGTCACTGCCAGAAGATCTGAATCCTCTGAATTCTCCTCTCCTCACAATCATCTCAACCCTTCCCCTATTTTAGGGTCCCAGGTTTCATATATCTGTGGTAGTACTGGCGACATCATTTCAATTAATCTTCTAGAGATATTTATTTCTTGTCTCTTAATCCAACTTTGCACCTTTTCTTTGAATCCATTTCTATCACTGGCACAGTTTTTATCTTCTTGTAACAAAATTTTAGCAATAAAATATAGGATGGGAAGAATTTTTTTTTTAAAGCGTTATCTCAGGCTTTAATTATGTAACACCTTCTACACGGTGCCTTGAAATGGCTTTTTTGGTAACGGCGTTCTTTATTATCCCAGATAACTGAGATTTTGAGAAATCTACCAACGCTGAGAAACTTAACTTCCTCGATACTGTGTTTCTATTTCCGAGCCCTTTGTATAAGGTAAGGCCGTTAAGAGAGTTGTCAGTATCCCCTAGATCAGTGGGAAGTAGCAACAAAAATAATTTCATGGTTGGGGTCACCACAACGTGAGGAACTGTATTAAAGGGTCGCAGCATTGGGAAGGTTGAGAACCTCTGCCCTAGATGGAGACTAGATAATAGATTATTGTACAAAACAAAATCACACAACAATATAAATGACATACTCAACCCTCAGTTCTTCTGTGTTTGTGAATATATTCCCCAGAGGAACACTTTTTTTACTTCACGTGGTTGGAAGGTAGCTAACAGAAAGAAATATGTACCCCCAAATTGAAGCAGGACAGAGGTCTTTGGGAAACCTTATGCTGCACCAAGGGTAAAAAAATTTATGAAAGTGAAAAATGGAAAAAGAAGGAGAGAAATATCTTTTTTTATTTTTTTTATTTTTATTTTTTTAATAATTTTATTGAATCATAATTATGTACATTGGTGCAATCACAGGGCACGATTCATATACATTCAGAAATATTTTGATCGTACTGTTACAGATAGCCTTCATGGCATTTTCTTGATCACTATATAAAGACATTAATACTCTACCTTTAATAAGTTTCGTCAGTACCCTGCTAAGATGCACCGTAGGTGTGTTCCCACTAATTGCCCTCCCTCTAAACACACCTACGGTGTATCTATGTATTTTTAAGAATTATAAAGAATTAAATGAGATGTGAGGATTCCTCAGTCTGGAAAGGAAGTTATAGATAAAGAAAAGCTTGCAGAAAGAGCAGTAACAGGCAGTTTGTTTCTGTGGCCTCTGGGAGCTCACGGGTTTAAAGTTTCATTTGTTAGGTGAGTCATGTCATCTGTATTTTGTTTTATTTTTCGGATTAGTGACGTACATTGAGCCAATGGCATGTTAGATGTATTGCTGAATTTAATGATTCAAACACTGAATGTGGTGCTGTTTCTCCGTAAATTGATATATTTTAGTTGTTACATGAACATACAGGGTATTCGAAAATTGACTTAGTAGAAACCAGAGCTGTCACATGCCCATTGTATCCCAGACCCCGAGGGCCACTTCTTTCTGTTAGCTTCTCAGTCACTGTATCATGATTGCTTCATTAAGAAATGTTATGTCTTCATACAGTGATTAAGAAAATGCCATGAAGGCTATGTTTAACAGTTCGATGAAAATATTTCAGATTGTATATGAAGTCAGCACATTGTGCTCCATGATTGCACTAATGTACACATTTATGATGTAATAAAATTATAAAAAAAATAAAAGAACGTATTTGTGTCATTTGTATAATTAAGAAATAATGATGGCCCAGGGCAGTGGTTCACACCTGTAATCCCAGCACTCTGGGAGGCTGAAGTGGGTGGATGGCTTGCGCTCAGGAGTTAAAAGATCAGCCTGGGTGAGAGCAAGACCCCATCTCTACAAAAAAATATACAAAAACTAGCCAGGCATTGTGGCAGGTGTCTGTAGTCCCAGTTATTCAGGAAGCTGAGGCAGGAGGATCACTTGAGCACAGGAGTTTGAGGTTGCTGTGAGTTATGATGATGCCACAGCACTCTATCCAGGATGACAGTGTGAGATTGTCGAAAGAAAAGAAAGGAAGGAAGGAAGGCAGGCAGGAAGGGAAGGAAGGGAAGGGAGGGAAGGGAGGGAAGGAAGGGAAGGAGGGAAGGAGGGAAGGAGGGATGGAGGGAGGAAGGAAGGAAAGAAGGAAGGAAGCAAAGGGGGGCGGGCACTTAACACAGTGCCTAGCAAATGCTTGACAAATGCTAATTCAAACTTTAAAAAATAAATTAGAAACATATTTTAAAAGAGTTAAAAGTTTCAATACAAAGGATGAGATAACAATAACGGTTCTAAGGCCAAGGTTCTAATCACGTTACAAGGCAGCGACTCTTCCCCGGGGAACAGGAACAGGAGAAATACAGGATTCTCCAAAAAGGGATTCGAAACCAAAGAAGTTCAGCACCTCGCTCTACTCACTGATCCAACAACAAGCAGTTAGTACGGGTTTCTGAAGTGCCTCCCTGAAGGGAGCACTCAGCACCCTGAGAGCGGCAAACTCACCTGTCGCCTTGGCTGCAGAGGTGGTGGAAACTCCGTTGAGCTCACTAGAGCTCCTTTTCATGGGCCGTGGCTTATATTCTCGTCTGGGGATACTGGATGCAGTGGAGATTCTGTAACACACACAGGAGACAGACGCCCGATGAAGACAGCAAAGCTTCCCTGCATGCGTTCTTTCTGCCTCGGTGAGCAGACGAACTTCGGTTACAGGTCACAAAATGGATGGTTTTTACATACTGATTCTTGAGTAGGCCAAGTTGAGAGAAGTGATATCCCAAATGTAGTTTTTCAACTATCTATTTGAGCATCTTTGGGAAATTCGTCTTAAAAAAGACTATTTGTCTACATGAAGTCTCCAGGGCATCTAACAAATGCCTGGGATTCAATGGGCTCCCAGCAGTGTTAGCTGTCTTCTGCATCTTTCCCCTTGTATAGAGATAAAATTATGAAAATTCACTTATAGGAATAGGCCAGCGGTCTGTTCATGGGTATGCTTCAGACACTAGACAGACTTTTTTGTCTTCCCTCTATAATCACCCATTGATTTAAGCAAAAATTCCTCCAAATGTATTCATTACTATCATCTTATGTAAAACAACTTGCTGTTATCATGCCTGGCCAAAAAAAAAAAAATAGTGTAAAAATGCAAAATTTTAAATAAATAGGGTTGCATGCATACTATGTACGCTGTTACTAATTTTCAGAAAAGTACAGCATACATTTATCATTAAAGCCACAAGGAACATAGCAATCTTCCTTTATAGTTCAGAATAAATGTTTGACTCTTTCAATACACCTTAGATTCAGAACTATGAACACAGCCTAATAGTATACTAGTGAGATAAAAAAGCTGTCACCCTGGATAGAGTGCCACAGTGTCATAGCTCACAGCAACCTCCAACTCGAGCTCAAGCGATCCTCTTGCCTCAGTTTTTCTATTTTTAGTAGAGACAGGGGTCTCACTTTTTGCTCAGGCTGGTCTCGAACTCATGAGCTCAAGCAATCCACCTGCCTTGGCCTCCCAGAGTGCTGGGATTACAGGCATAAGCCACTGCACTTGGCCAAACACATCTATTTTTTTTTGTAGAGTTAGAGCCTCACTTTATCGCCCTTGGTAGAGTGCCGTGGCGTCACACAGCTCACAGCAACCTCCAACTCCTGGGCTTAGGCGATTCCCTTGCCTCAGCCTCCCAAGTAGCTGGGACATATCTTTTTTGTTTATATATTTAAAGATATGTAAAGATATGTAAAGATATTTACATATTTTCTGAATACCATCTCATTCTTCTTTCAACCCCTAGATGTTGGGGACAGCATACACACCGTCACCACCCCCAGCCTGTGACTCGGGAGGCTAAACTCTCATCCAATCAACAAGGAAGCCAGGACAGTTCTGTAGGGCTGGCCTCTGGTGTGCTGGTCCCCCTAAACACAGGTCACACTAAAAAGGGGCTTTAATGAAAAAAAAGGTGCCAGGTCCCTTTCCCAGCGCTGTCCTATTGGCCAAAGCCAGCACTTGACTCCTCCCACACCCAATCATGGAAGTCTGAGGGAGAAAATTCCAAACACAATGGGGCCAGGGGCCAGGGGACAGGGGAGCTGGAGGGAAGGAGGGACAGTGGCTGGTTTCGGGCAAGATTACCTCTGCCGCCTGGCTGGGCCCTTACCGTATCTGCAGCTTGTTCTGCAGCTCCTGCAGAATCTCCGTGGTCTGTCTGTGATAGTCTAATGCTGCCTCTATAAACACGGCCAACTGGCTGACTTGTTCTACCTGCGGCAGAAGCGGAAAATTACTGCATGGAGGCCAGAGCCTTTGTAATAATGTGCAGAGAGAGGAGACCAGCAAAAAGCCTGGAGTCTGCCTCGGCTCCCGTCCATCTCATTTCATTTCATCTCCGAGCCCTGCATAACAACCACGCAGGTAGCAGTATGGAGCTGTTTAAGCCAGAAAAACATGTTTGAACATACTTGTGATTATGAATTTCATGTAACTCAATAAAATGCCTGTTTTTCCAATTAGACGATGCTTTTCTCAGGAGATGTCTATGCTATAAATCTCGTGGATCTGAAAACAGGGAGATAAAGCTTTCCCAATTACAAGCAAAGCCAACATTTAGCAAAAGAATTGCTTAGTTACTGAAGTGTCTCGGTGGCACGTCTAGCTAAGCCCAAATCAAGACACTCAGGAAATTAAACTGTTCTCAGATAAGGGGGCAGGGAGCGAAATGCATGCCAGGGAAAAGACTCGCCAGCCCTCTATGTTTTTGTTCCTATAAACACGAAATGTGTATTTTTTCCTGAAATATACATCCGAAAGGTAGGAACTATAAAGACTGCGGCGTCTCTGTTTCCCACCAATCAAGACATTCATAAAATTAGTGACCAACTTACAGTGGATAATTTTTTAAGAAGCCATTTGTCATGTAAGAAACATTTGGAAGACCCGAGGATGTGTAATCTGAGGAAAAGCCATCTCCAGGAGGACACGTGTGCTTTGTTCCCCGCTCCGTCTGAGGGGCTGCTCGCAGAAACAGGAATGACGTATTTCGGGAAGCCCCAGGGAGCTGGGGCGATGGTACCTTCCAACCTGAGTCCTCTGAACTCCAGATCTGGACAAAGAGACACATCACAACCAACGCCTACAGCTCCTAGGAACTCCAGATCCGGACAAAGAGACGCATCACAACCAACGTCTACAGCTCCTAGGAACTCCAGATCCGGACAAAGAGACGCATCACAACCAATGCCTACAGCTCCTAGGAACTCCAGATCCGGACAAAGAGACGCATCACAACCAATGTCTACAGCTCCTAGGAACTCCAGATCCGGACAAAGAGACGCATCACAACCAACGCCTACAGCTCCTAGGAACTGCAGATCCGGACAAAGAGATGCATCACAACCAACACCTACAGCTCCTAGGAACTCCAGATCCGGACAAAGGGACGCATCACAACCAACGCCTACAGCTCCTAGGAACTCCAGATCGACGCATCACAACCAACATCTACAGCTCCTAGGAACTCCAGATCCGGACAAAGAGACGCATCACAACCAACACCTACAGCTCCTAGGAACTCCAGATCCGGACAAAGGGACGCATCACAACCAACGCCTACAGCTCCTAGGAACTCCAGATCCGGACAAAGAGACGCATCACAACCAACGCCTACAGCTCCTAGGAACTCCAGATCCGGACAAAGAGACGCATCACAAACAATGCCTACAGCTCCTAGGAACTCCAGATCTGGACAAAGAGATGCAGCACAACCAACACCTACAGCTCCTAGGAACTCCAGATCTGGACAAAGAGACGCATCACAAACAATGCCTACAGCTCCTAGGAACTCCAGATCTGGACAAAGGGACGCATCACAACCAACGCCTACAGCTCCTAGGAACTCCAGATCCGGACAAAGAGACGCATCACAAACAATGCCTACAGCTCCTAGGAACTCCAGATCTGGACAAAGAGACGCATCACAACCAACTCCTACAGCTCCTAGGAACTCCAGATCCGGACAAAGAGATGCATCACAACCAACGCCTACAGCTCCTAGGAACTCCAGATCTGGACAAAGACGCATCACAACCAACGCCTACAGCTCCTAGGAACTCCAGATCCGGACAAAGGGACGCATCACAACCAACGCCTACAACTCCTAGGAACTCCAGATCCGGACAAAGAGACGCATCACAACCAACGCCTACAGCTCCTAGGAACTCCAGATCTGGACAAAGGGACGCATCACAACCAACACCTACAGCCTGTAAACCTGTACAGCCCGGGAGGTCTCCGCCCTTCCCTGTCTCCTGGCCTGCTAGCTGCCTGCTCATTCACTCACTCATTCTCACCCTGCCTAACCAACCACGGACTTGTTTGCCTTCAAAGATCCAAGCTTCTGCAGCTGCAAACTATTCTGTAGCTGCCTTTGCTTTAATTTTTCTTACCCACTTATACCATTTTAAACATGGATCCTCACTGTGCCAAGTTGTGCTCAGCATCTGAACAACGCAACCCACAAGGCGGCGTTTACTGTACCGTGCTCTGCGGCTGGAAAGCTACAAGCCTTGCCTTAAACTCTCAAAAACCCTATAAACAAAACAAAGACAGCCTGGCCCCTACCAAATCCTAAGGATTTCTTAAATTTCACCTCTTTGGCTTTCACACATACTTTTAAATAAGTCCAGTGCCATGGCTTAAAACGATCACAACAGAGTTAGCTACAAAAAGAATTTTTCTTCCTTCCAGCACTAGAGTTGTGTGCTGAGAAAAACCCAGGCCACCTATCTCTGTCTTTAATAAAACGATTTGTCCAATTTTATTACCCACTTTAAAATATGCTTGACATTTGTAATTTTTAAAGAAACAGTGAAAGATAGCTAAAGGAATATTCCTGGAAACATGTGCAGAATTGAGAAAGGATGTGGAATCACCAGCTATTCTCTCTGATGTGGCTAAAAAGATTACATAATCCAGAGACCCATTGTGACCACCCATTTCATGGATGATTTGGGGAAGGAAATGCATCTCGAGCCCCTTAAACCTATGGGAGCTCTGAGGTTTAAGGAGCTGGTCATGCAGCCCTGAAGAGGCGGCTTAGGCTGCAAGTCTCTCTAGTTGCCAGTGAAGACAGAGCGTGTCACTAGGGGATCATTTTCCTCTTGCTAGCAGAAAATGGAAGCTTCCAGCTGTCCGTCGGCCATGGGCATCGAGCTGTGTGCTGAGGACCAGCACAGGTGGGCTTGACTTCCCAAACCACATTTATAATTAAATGCCCAGATACACAGAGCCACCTGCTCGCTGGGGCTATGTCTGATGGAGACTGTGTGTCCCACCAGGCAGTGGCAGAACCTGCAGACCCACAGGGTTTAACCTGAGAGCTGGCCAGGCCCCTGCCACCTTTAGTTCCACTTCTGGGGAAAAATCCATCAGTCACTGGCCATCCTGAAGCTCTCCTCATGCAGAGCTTCCCCACTGCGACAGGATAAAAGCCTGAGTGACAACAGCTGCACATGAGGTTGGGGACCCGGTGGAATAAGAGCCCAGAGTCCCGAGGGCTGTAGACCCACTGGCCCCGGCCTGGTTGTCAGAGACAGACCAAAGACAGGGCTGGGCTAAGAGTCAAGGTCTGCTCTAGCCCACCAGGTACTGACGCTTAGTCCTCCCCCTAAAAAGTCCCCTGTTATCCCCAAAGCACCAGCAGTATCAGCGCTGGCATGTGAGGTCCACAGGGGAAACTGGAAAACATTTCCTTCACCTTCCCTGGCCCACAGGAGAGGACTGTCTGACCACCTGGCCATAGCACAGACACGGTGACATGGAAGGACAAGGTGGCCCCTTCTAGATCTAATTGCTGTGTCCCCAAGAAGAGAATGAAGACAGCTCTCTGAGGCTCATAAGACCCCTCGTGAGGCTCCTCTGCTACACACCTGGGAAGTGGACGAGGTGAAGTCCAGTGGGCTGTGACGTGGGCCACCACCAGCGTCCCCTTAGCCTCTCTGTCACTCTCATCACCACCACAGTGTTAGCACAAGCCCCTACGGCACATGGGGCAGTCGCTGCACCCAGAGGGAGGGAGGTGACGGAGGGAAGGAGCCTGGCTCAGCGGCGCCTGGATAACCCTGCTCCATCTCCACCTCAGTGCCAGCCTTCAGGGGCTTATGTGGAAGGGCTGGGTGGTGAAGAGGGCCATCCCTGGTGCCAGCCAGAGCACCTGCCCCGAGGTGGAGACCCCAGGGTCCAGGCTGGAGTGGGCAGCCCCAGAGCTGAATAGGGAAACCCTCACTCACCTCGTTAGCCCCCCACAGGGAGCCTTAGGGGGGCGCTGCAACCCTGCCAGGCAATGCGGCACAGGCCCTGCTGAGCCAGAGTGAAGGACCACCTCTTACTTCTGCCAAGACAGGGCAGAAGGGGTTAGCATTTGTGACAGGCAGAAAAGCCACCACTGGCAACACATGGACGAATGACGGAGCTGTTACAATAAAGGGATCAGTTCTAACTTTTGACTGATATTGAGGGGAAAACTGAGGTCTTTTGGGTCAACCACCAAGGACACGGTTGAGGTAGCTTCCCTGAAGGAGGACTTTGCCAAAACCCATCACGCAGCTGACGCAGAAGGACAGCATAGAACCAGTGGGTCCGACAGCTTGTCTGACACTCGGGACACGGCCTTGGCCTCTGAACCACTGCTGCCCCTCAGCTGGCAGGGTGACATTCACTGTAGTCCCTTGAGGAGTATCTGATTCACGCCGCACTTTAAAACATGCTCTAAATACTTCAAAACAAAAATACAGTGGCTCACGCCTGTAGTCCCGGCACTCTGGGAGGCTGAGGCGAGAGGATCGCTTGAACCTAAGAATTCAAGACTTGGCCTGAGCAAGAGTAGAACCCTGCCTTTAATAAAAGTAGGAAAAGTAATCGGCTGCGGAGGTAAGTGCCTGTAGACCAGGTACTCAGGAGGCTGAGGCAGGAGGATCGGATGAGCCTAGGAGTCTGAGGCTGCTGTGAGCTAGGCTGAGGCCACAGCACTCTAGCCAGGGCAAGAGAGTGAGACCCTGTCTCTGTCTCTCTCTCACACATACACACAGAGAATATTCCCAAAACAATTAAATATGGCAATCAGAAACAAAATTTTTTTTACAAAGCCTTTTGCTAGGAGATCAAGAGAAAATGGATACATTTAAGGCAAAACAAATAGAGAGAGAGCAAACTGTTATATCTCCTATCCCCCCCCCCCAAATGTATACTCGAAAAATTAAAGACGAGAAACATAATAGAGTGTTCTTTTAAGTCCTCAGGGTTTAAGGGGCATGGGAAATTTCAGATTCTCCTCTCCAGCGTGGGAGGATTAATTCTCCAGGATTAATGTCTTGTCAACATTGGACAAATTCGCCTTCATATCACACGCTAAATATAAGGTGCTCGGGGCACTGTGTGTGTTTGACTCAAAAGATGCAACATCTCAGGGTACCTTTAAAAAAACTGTTACAAGGACAACACGGTCCTGGCTTGTCCCCGCAGGTTTGAAAGTTTAATGACGAGGTCCAACGTGAACCCTGGCACTGCTGAGCCCAGGCTGAGGGCAGGGAGCAAGAGGGAGGCAGGTGCCAGAGTCTTCTTTCACTCAGACGGTAAAGTGCCCAATGACCCTTCCTAACCAAGGCCACTTGGGGAGGCCCCTCCCTACTTGTGTGTTGCCCAGTTGGGAGACACCCGTCACCTTTAGTTCCATTTCATTTGACTCCACTTGAACAAATCAAAGCAAAGTTGGTGGCAAGAATCACAGCGCAATTTCTATTGGCATTTCGGAGGGATATTCCCCAAGGTCTTCAAACTCCCCAAGTTCACAAGCACCACTATGGAGCAGCTGGAAAATGCTTTTATATCCTGAACTATGACAAGTGAAGGGGTCAGAGAGCTGGGGGGTGACACAGGCTGTCCCCCTAGTGGAGAGAGCTGCTCAGCCTCACACATCTGCCTCAAAGAGGACTTTTCCGTCTTAGCAAAATTGCAAACTCACCTGGCTTTGCATTCCCCTGTGAAAGCATAAAGACTGTGGGCTCATGCATGGAAGCCGGGCGCTCACGCATAGAGGCAAAAGCTCAGCACGTGGAAGCTGTGGGCTCACACACAGAGGCTGTGGGCTTACGCACAGAGACCGTGGGCTCACACGTAGAAGCTGTGGGCTCACATACAGAGGCTGTGGACTCACACGTGGAAGCTGTGGGCTCACACACAGAGGCAAAGGGCTCACACGTGGAAGCTGTGGGCTCACACACAGAGGCAAAGGGCTCACACGTGGAAGCTGTGGGCTCACACACAGAGGCAAAGGGCTCACACGTGGAAGCTGTGGGCTTACGCACAGAGACCGTGGGCTCACACGTAGAAGCTGTGGGCTCACGCACAGAGGCTGTGGACTCACACATGGAAGCTGTGGGCTCACACACAGAGGCCGTGGGCTCACACACAGAGGCCGTGAGCTCACACACAGAGGCCGTGGGCTCACACACAGAGGCCGTGAGCTCACACACAGAAGCTGTGGGCTCACAGACAGAGGCCGTGGGCTCACATATAAAGGCCGTGGGCTCACGCACAGAGGCCAAGGCTCATGCACGGAGGCCGTGGACTCACACATGGAGGCCAATCTACTCTGCAGTCTGGGGCTCAGACACAGCCCCACCTTCCCAGGGCCGACTTGAGCGTGTCTCTGGAACAACGCTGGGGGAAACAATACTTTGCAAGGTTTAAGATCTGAATCAGGGCTTGCTGGACTTCTGAAGCTATCTCTGAGGCAGGGTTACGGACAATTCTGGAAGCTTTGGTAACCACTGAGGCTTTCGAGCTTCTCAACATGTCGATCATAGTTATATATTCAATGTTTTATTCATTCACAGTAAAGTCTCCTGTTTGGTTTAAATACTTACATCATTTTCTAAAAAATTAAACATGCTTCTTTCAGCCAACTCCTTTGACTCTTCAAATTTTTCTACCGCTTGTCTGACTTCTTCGTCTGGGATCTTACCTACTCGCTTCTTCTTATAATCGTAATCCAGGCGGCGGCCTTCCAGCTTTTTCAGGTGGTGCTAAAAAGAAAGAGAAAGGAGCCCCTCAGAGGATCGCTACATCCACAACTCGGCACAAAAAGGGCTTTGCTACTTCTTTGACAACAGTCCCTGTTTGCTCTCAGCCTCAATTGCAGAGGGCAGGAGCCCACCTCACAGCATCACGCGCACCCGGCCGGCCACGGGCTCCCAGCGCAGCGGGTGCTGGAGGGGTATTTGTGGAACAGACGGGAGGGTGGCAGCGGGAGTGAGTGCCCCTGTGGGACACGGGCAGCACATTCACACTCAGATACGGCTTTTCAATGTTCTTTATAGGATCCTGCGTGTCAGCTTTCTTTTTCTTTTCTTTTTTTTTTTTTTAATTTTTATTAAATCATAGCTGTGTACATTAGTGCAATCATGGGGCACAATGTGCTGACTTCATATACAATCTGAAATATTTTCATCCAATTGTTTGACATAGCCTTCATGGCATTTTCTTAATCACTATATGTAGACATTGGTATTGTACAATTCTACAAGTTTCACCAATACCCTTCTGAGATGCACCATAGGTGTGATCCCACCAATCGTCCTCCCTCCATCCAACCTCCCCCCTCCCCACCCTTGCCCCTTTCCCCATATTCTTGTGCTATAATTGGGTTATAGCTTCATATGAAAGCTATAAATTAGTTTCATATTAGGGCTGAGTACATTGGATACTTTTTCTTCCATTCTTGAGATACTTTCCAGCTCCATCCATGTAAACATGAAAGAGGTAAA
>CAUYON010001600.1:0-29848 GCA_963573935.1 Arctocebus calabarensis
TAAATTGAGCTGCAATAAACAGTCTAGTGCAAGTGTCCTTATGATACAAGGATTTTTTTCCTTCTGGGTAGATGCCTACTAATGGGATTGCAGGATCAAATGGGAGGTCTAGCTTGAGTTCTTTTTTTTTTTGTAGAGACAGAGTCTCACTTTATCGCCCTGGGTAGAGTGCCGTGGCGTCACACTGCTCACAGCAACCTTCAGCTCTTGGGCTTAAGCGATTCTCTTGCCTCAGCCTCCCGAGTAGCTGGGACAACAGGCACCCGCCACAGCGCCCGGCTATTTTTTTGTTTTGCAATTCGGCCGAGGCCGGGCTTGAACCCGCCACCTTCGGTATATGGGGCCGGCGCCCTACTCGCTGAGCCACAGAAGCCACCCCTAGCTTGAGTTCTTTGAGAGTTCTCCACACTTCCTTCCAAAAAGGTTGTATCAGTTTGCAGTCCCACCAGCAGTGTAAAAGTGTTCCCTTCTCTCCACATCCACGCCACCCAAATAACAACTTTATAAAACCACTGACTCCCACATAATCTCATAAAAGAAATATTTTTAGACTAAAAATTAGGAAAGGAAAATCCTTTTAAAATTGAAAAATTTTAGCTTTATGAAAATTTACTATAATAATTTTTCTCATTTTTCTGTAAATAAAAGAGGAATAGTGTGCTAAAGCATGAAGGCAATTTGGAGAACTTTAGCATAAAAGAAAAAAAAATCTGGGCTGTATTTAGTCAGAAAAACCTGGACTCAAATGCTACCTTGACTGCTTACTAGCTGTGTGGCTTTTTATTTCTGAATCTCACCAGAAGGTGTGAGAAGAGGGGAATGAAGGGCAGTGGTCAGTGGTGAACACTCAAAGTGGCCCCAAACCCTCCTTTGGGGGTTCAGATCCCTTCACACCCAATTCCAGTCATCCCGACCTTTCCCTCTTTCCTGGAAGCATCTATCTATCTGCAAGATTTTTTCCCCTTTCCCAGGGGAAAAAAGCAAAGTGGTATTTCAGTAAGTTGTTGTACGTAAAGTCTTTTCAGGAAAGGCAGACTTCAATAATATAGGGTAACATAATAGAAGGATTTTATATCACAAAAGCGTAATAAAAAATTTCCCAACTGCTAGGGAAAAAGAGGACCTCAAGATATAGGAGAAATGATTCAACAAGGAAGTGGAAACGATATTCAAGGTTAACTCTGCTACTTCCCTTTCCTGGAGAAAGGATAGGAAGCAAGGTTTTTGGCACCAATGAAGGTCATGAAGACCTTGTGAGAAAGCCTCTTTTAAACAAGAAAACACAGAGACTAGAAATGTTAAGTAACTTCAACACCACCATACCACGAAGCAAAACTGGGATTCAGAACAGGACAAATTTTAATGATCCACCTCTCTGTACTAACCTGGAGTAGGGGACAAGTCTAGCTGCCTTGCCTGAGGACAGCAACAAAGAACTGCCTGCACATACAATTTTTCTGGTAGAGAACATATGTACTTCCTTATGCAAAGAAAAGATCAGCTTAGTTCTCCTCTTCATGAATATAACTTTAAAGTTAAAAGAGTCAGAATGAATACCTTTACTAAATATTGCATGATAAACCTATTAAGCAAATGTTCAACATATGATGTTGGCAAAGGAAAAGGTGTCAGTTCATTGGAGAACTTACCTCAGTGGTTTTCCTTCAAGTTTCCTTTTTCCTTCCATTTGCATCTGAACCTTCACTAAATCAGTTGGGTTGGCTAAAAATTGGCCAATAACACCAGCCATCATTCCTCCAATGACTGATTTCCTGATTGTAAAAGGAAATACTTTCGTTTTTTCAAGTTGCCATTAATTTCATAAATTTTATAGTGAACCGATATTGAGTTGGTAAAGGCCCTAGGTAAGAGATTTAAGACTCGACCCAAATAAGTCACAGAAGAAAGTAGAGGTTTAACTGTTTAGTGATGAAGAGTTAGTGGACCACAGCAGTTAAAATTTGGAGTTGTAGGGCCTGGAATTCAAAGGAAAGAGTAGTTGCTTCAAAGATATAAACATCTGAACTGATAATTTAATTGCAATTTAATTTTGGCTACAGGGGAATAAATACAGCATAGATACAATCAGCCTAAGAGACAAAAGGTGGTAAGTCAAATCTTAAAAACTGCTTTCGTAGTCCCCCAGTGAAGGGCACTTGAAAACACCTCTCTTCGAAGAAACTCCTTCCATTCTTAGACTTATTCTTCTAACACGCAAGTATTCTTTAACACACTTGGAATCCAGTCTTCTCTCTATTGCTATGGCTTTTGCCTCAGGCAGACCTTCATTCCTATGACTTCTGAGACTTTTGTCTCAGGCAGACCTCTAATCATCATTAACCTAGACTATTATAATAATCACTTCAGGGAAAAAGAAGTATTTCCTTTCCCTTTACTTAAGTAATTTGAAGAGATACAAATGGGTATAGACAAAAAGGTCCTTCTGGCCCCTATGCCTAGTGCCCCTCCACTGAAAAGATCATAATTATTAGTTTCTTCTATGCCTTCTCTGAAATGATAATAACGGATTCACTGAATGCTCATTATATGTCAGGCAACATTCTGAGCATTTAAAAAAATACCATTTAATTCTCATATTAACTCTGTGACATTAGTATTGTCACTGCCTCTTTATAGTTAAGGAAACCAAGGCACCCAGAAGTTAAGTGACAGCACAAATCACATAACTAGTGAGTGTTACAGCCAAGATGTAAATCCACATAGTCTTGAGTGCATCCAGATAGTCGATGCTCAATCACTAGTTATGATTGACAGTTTGCATAACACAAGCATGTCTGTGTAAGTGTTCCTTTTTAAATGCACAAATGTGCAATATCAAGTTCAATAGTGCTCTGCACTTTGTTTTCCTAACAGTATATGGTAAAAGTTATCCCTGTCAGGTCATATAGAGCTCTCTTATTCATTTTCATAGTTTCACAGCATTTTATTTTGTGGACGTATCATAATTCACTCAACTAGCATAACTTTCAGAAATTTGAACATTTATATATCATTTCCTAGATTCTGCCAAATTGACCTCCATAGAACTTGTGTCAACTTGCACTTCTACCAACAATCTATGAGAATGCCTGTTACTCCACATAGTGAAAAGTACAGTACGTTACAAATTTCTTTCCTTTTTGAAAATCTCATAACCATTCTCCCCTTTGTATTTTTTATATATTTCTAATGATTTATTCATCTGTTTCTGTGAGCTGATGGCAGAATTAGGTCTTTTTACTGTAACTTCAGTATTAAGTATGAAACGGGCATGCCATAATCTCATCATACAATAAATACTTATTGACTGACTGAATGGTTCTGACATCAAACCAGCCTAACAGTATATCTTACAATCTAATATTTCCTTTGAACTCTTTACCTAGACCTTTCCCTTCTGGAGGAAATTCTAAGATGCAAGGATTATTAATATTCCTATCGTTAACTCTGGAAAGCAATAAGTGTAGCTTAGTACATTATAATTTTTCGAAAACAGGACCGAAATTTTAGGTGAAATTCTATTTACTGCCTTTTTCTTGTGGTCATGATTTGGATTTTTTTAAACTCCAGGAAAAAATATTAGGCACTTTTCCATAGCAGTCAGATTAAAGCTACCTCATTCTTTCAATAGCTGCATTATGCTTTCTTATATAAATATATCATAACTTACTTAACTACTTCCAAATCAATGAGGTTTTTTTTAGAAAATATGCATTCATCAACACTACTACAGTGAATATCTTTCTGTGTGTGTTTCTTTATGAATCACCACAAGTATTTTTGAATGATTATAATCATAAAGACAGAGCTGGGTCAAAAGATCATTAAAAATTTTTTTTTTAAATACATGAATACTGCATTTAAAATTTTTAATAGGTAATTTATGCTACAAAAAGATTTTAGTAACATACCTTTCCACTAACAATTTAAAGTTAGTTTTAAATAATTCCCCTGATTACTGGTGAGGCTGGGCATTTTTACATGAACATTTATATTTCTTTTGTGAACTGCCTATTGATATCCTTTATTTTTCATTGTTCTCCATCTTTTTTTATTTAAAGGAGCTCTATGTATATTATTTATAGTAACCTATTGTTTCTGCTATGAATATTATAAGTAATACATACTTGGATTCATCATCTCATCGAATCCCACAAAAACAAACACCTAATGGTATATGCTGAGAAAACTAAAGACAAAAAAAAGTAAAGCAGTTTGCCCAGTTCACATAGTAGTGGAGCAGGAATTTGAGCCCATCTCTGTTTATACATGCATATACATGTTTGCCTATATAGAATGTGCAGTAAATGGTCAATTATTTGAGCTTATGTTGTAATTATTTATCATCTTATGCCTATAACTCAAGGCAATTTTGTAATTTTACATAAATCATTCTGAAGGATTAATACTAACCTTTGCAGCAATAACATATTATTTTCAAAATAAAACTTACCAAAGCGGATAATGCTTATCTTCACTTTTGCCAAATACAACCTCCCGGAGATGTTCGTATGTGACCATTCGACCTCCAGAGTACACTGCATAAAAATAAAGTGATTAAGAAGGTAGATTCAGCTATACATTTAATAAAACAAGAGGACACGCTGATTTGCCTTAATCGATCTCTAACTGTGGCTTTCTCTCATGAGCCCTATAATCCTGACACATGGGCTTCTCGATGTTTCTCCAGATGGGGCATTCTCTTTTAAGTTTCAGGCCTTCTCACTCACTCTCTAATCTTCCTAGAATGGATTCTCCCTTCTCTGCTTTCATACTTCCTCCTAGTCTTTCGAGATTCAACTCAAAGAATGTGTTTTTCAGAAAGTGCTCTCTGGCCTTTTCTTTATCATATTGATTAGAAATTAATTTGTTTTTCTTGACAATCTTTCCATCAGACCTGAGCTTCTCCAGGAAGGCTCTGGGTGTGTGTGTTATTTTTGTTTTGTTTTTATTATTCAAAATTCCCTATTACATACCTTGGTGCACAGTGGACATTTTCATTGAATAAACATATATAACTTTTGTTGGAGAATGTATTGTATTAATGTAATTTTCTCCAGTCAAGTATCAAGCATGAAATGAATCTTAACTGTAAAGCAACATAAGGTGGTCAATAAAATACAAATGAAAAGAAGTGAAAATTGAAACAATAATGAGACACAAGTATTTCAAAAGAATGGAAGACAAAATCATTAAAATCAGCACACAGTACTCATACAGAGAACTTTCCATAATCTTTCAGAGTATTAGATGAAATATTTAATATATGAAAAACATACAACATGCAAAAACAGTTTACAGTCTCTGTGCACAATTCTGGATAGCTCTTGATAATACACTCTAATTTACTCACCTGAGGAACTGAATATTCAAAAATATTTTTAGCCAGTAAGTATTATAACTGGGTACTTTTCTTAGCAAGGGTCACTACATGGTTAAGAAAACATGAATATAAAGAAGAAAGATGACACATCTTTCTTATGAAGCCAAATTTATATCCTTCTGTCCACAAAAAATGTAACAAATCCCGTTTTTGTGAGTGCCATATTGGAGACAGAGTCATTGGAAACAGACAAGTCATTTTATGGGATAGTTACTACTATCTTCCCAGAGTGATTAAAGGTCTGCACAGCAAGTTCCACTATGGGAACTATGCAGTTTCCTATGTTGCATCTGTTCTGTTGCCAGAGTTGGATTAGTTAGTGATCCCTGCTCTCTTGTAGAGTAGTTTGGTCCCAGAAGTCCAGGACAGCTACTGGTAAGATTTGGCATCATAGTAAATATATTTGAATTTTCAAAAAATATGAAAAATTTACATTCTGTGCTTAAAGGTTTTGAAGTAGAGAAAAATATTATTATTATTTTTTTTATTGTTGGAGATTCATTGAGGGTACAAGAAATCATGTTACACTGGTCGCATTTGTTAGGAAAAGACCCTCTTACAATCGTGTAAGATTGTACCCCCAAAAGGGTGTGGCACACACCAAGACCCCAAGACCCCACCCCCCTTACTCCTTCCCTCTCTCTGCCACCCTACTTTTTCCACTTCAAAATTTAGGCAGTTTCTTGGAATTACTAAGCAATCTGTGAACTGCCAGGGGGCATTAATGAGCCCCTTTTATCATGGTTAGGTTCTTTGCATAGTTGGAGATTTCAGCTAAGTATCTATTGCTAGCATAAACCAAAATCAGTTGTCACATGAAACTCAACTGTACATAAATCATATTATCTGGTAGACAAAGGATTACTGATATGGGGCATGAATTCATTGGTGTACGCATTGGATACCTGTAAAATCTTTTAATATAAATTTAAAGAGACATGGAAATGGCTTTATTTTTTCCATATTAGAATTATTTTACATTTTCTACATTTAAATAAGTAGTATATTTTAATATCTCAAGTTTATTTCACATTTTTTGGTAAGAGGATGAGTATTGTCATGTTTGTTACTATACTTTTTAATCCTACATTATAGCAACTTTGTTGATATGTTTTAAAAATACATGTATACCTTCATTATTATTCCTATATCCTAAAATTTATCCTGGTGATTCCAATCTTCAGGTTGCATAGACCTGAAGTAAGCACATATATAAATGCACTAACTACTAATAAGAGCACCATCCTTATTGGTTGAAACCCAGGCTGTGTTTTTTGTCATATATTTTCAGTATCTTTTCTTCCTCTATGTTCACTCTCACTGTAGACTTTTAGAAAGTAAGATGACCCATACAAGGAATATTTACAATACTTCTAATGAGGGCTATAGAGTCTGTTTTAGAAACAAATCACTATACCATGTTTCTCAACAATTCTGTTCTTAAGATGGTTTGCAGGACAACAAAGAAAAGAGATGTCCTATTAAAAGTTGTAAATAAAAGATGAATTGGATAACTTATGAGGGGCAAAATTTCAGTGTTACTATCCTAGTTTCATTCTTTCCTTACCTCATTTTTTTATCCCAATGTCACAAACTAGAATGCAGAATACCACCTGTAAAGTTAATGAATACTATTAAAGAGTGAAGTAATGATGTGATGAATCACTGATATGAACTGTTCTTTCTCAGAGAGAAGTTTTCTCTCAGTGAAAAAGTTTCAGTTAGACAAAACCTAAAACTGTGAGGCAAATCAAAAAGTAGAGACAGTTAAAAATGATCTGTTTTCTGCTGGCTCCATTACTCTACATCAAAGAATTAAATCTATTTTTTCTAGAGAAAAATTTGCCCTAGACTCGCAAGTCTCTAGACTCATATTCAAAGAAACTTGCTATATTTTAGTGTATTTTGATGATCATATATATAGGAATGTTGAGGCTGGTAATATTCATCTACTCACACAAAATTCAATGCCGAAAATTTTCTCATAATTTGGCAATGCGGTCAATTATGCTTTCTTGAAAAAAATGTTTTCTATGTTTTTTTTTTGTTGTCTTCGTTGAGTTTCAAAATTTCATAGTAAAATGTAAAGTGATTGGTAAACTTAGAAACTCTCTAAAATGCACAAAATCATCATCTAATGTGTTGAAAAAAGAAATTGTTTTCCCTGTGAAATTACAAATTCAAAAGGCAACTGAGACAGAATGTAATTATTTGCATTTGAAAGAACAAGGCACTGGGGTTCACAATGTCAATCTCATGGAAGGTGTAATGAAAACACTAATGATCACAGAAGGTCTGGATCTTCCCTTTGTATTTCATTTGAAAGACACTCTACTGTCACTGATTGATGGAAATGAATGGGATTATTAGAAGCTTAACACACTTCCTCAATAAATAATTATAATTTATTATAATTTTATTTATAATAAAATAATAAATTTTCAAATATCTGTCATGATGACTAAAATACAGAATTTCATTAATCAGTTTTACTGATTAGTGGAAGCATAGCAAGTAACAAGGATGGTTTTTATTACTGTCTGTCCTTCCCAAGCACAAGGGCTGGGATATCTTCCTTTCCTTACTATGACTGCCTCTATAGATACCCAGAGCACACCCTTGGCTACAGAAAAGGAAATTCTCATGAAGAGTTCAGAAGAGGCTCACCAGAGTTTCGATCATTGTTTCTTCTATAGGCAAAGTATAGGCATCTGTGAATTAAGACCTACATATCGAGATACGAATAGATACTATGACTGGTCATATGAGAAACCCGGAGTGAGTGCTAGGATGGTGGTGATCTTAGAGATGTTGGATCAGGCCTTCTCTGACTCACCAGTAAATGTTATAGAAGGACAGGAAAACTCTTAGATCTGACATCTTCCCCCCAGGCCCTGTGACCTCTAAATTTACACTTATTACCCCCTTTCCTTCAGGGCCAGACACTCCAGACTCTAATTTTTGTTATTATTTCACCAGTCTATCATTGTGGCAAAATTATTAGTCCCTGTTTCCTTCAGGACTAGGCTTTGATTCTTTTTTTTCCCCTCAAATAAATATAACCATTAGGTTATGTTGTTTGCACTTTTTAGGTAGAGCCCAACTTGTAGTTGTGCCCCTCACCAGGAAGTGTAACCTTACATTGTGCCTATTAGGTGAGAATATACCAGAAGGTTTTGATTCATAAGAGTTCTGGTTATCACCAGTAGTATTCATCAATATCTAGTTAGCCTCTACTTCAGGAGAATCCTCTCCTTTATTTCACCTGTACTTAATTACTTGTTTCTAACCAATAGGACATGGTAGAAATGACAATTTGCGTGTAGGAGTAATGGGAATCCTGGGTTATTCCTTGCTACTCCCTTGGGTTGTTGCTCTGGGGGGCAGTTAGCTGCCAGTTAGCTTTAGCAAGCAGTGTATGTGGCAAGGAACTGGGGTTTCCTGCCAACAGCCATGTGAGCCAGCCATCATGGAAGCAAATTCCCTGCCCCAGTTGTACCAACACCTTATCTGCAACTTCATGAAAGTCCTTATCCCAGGATCACGCAGCTAAGTTGCTCTGGGATCCCGACTTTCAGAATTATGTGAGATAACAAATGTTTGTTGTTTTAATTCGCTGACATTCTGGGGTAATTTGTTGCATTTTAAGGTCACTAGTTCACTTTGTCTCAGACATTTTGAGATACTTCAGTGCTGTGATGACCTCCTTATAAACATACAGGTGTAATGAAGCCTGGTTCAAAATAAAGCCACATGATCTAAGCCCAGCTGTTAGTGGACTCAATGGGTCCATGGATCAATGTGGTTATTTCTCTAACACTTATGTGCTTAAAAGGATGGTTGTATTTAGCAAGTGATGGAACTCTCTTATTGATTCCTTGACCTTTGGAATAA
Organism: Arctocebus calabarensis; assembly: GCA_963573935.1. Lineage (NCBI taxonomy): Eukaryota > Metazoa > Chordata > Mammalia > Primates > Lorisidae > Arctocebus > Arctocebus calabarensis. The sequence goes on from CAUYON010001600.1 coordinate 9,278, forward strand.
TAGCCATTATAGCAGAAAAGGCTATGTGAAAGCCCCTTAAATTGCATGCAAGAGAGTAAATGAGAAGCCTCACAGGTACAATGGCAGACATTAGTGTCACATTAAAAAAACTAAAGAATTCTGATACTGCCCCTGAAAAAACCAGGCAGACCATGGCAGATGGTACATTTCTGAATGCTTAAAAAGATGGTAGCCCCAATTACAATTACTGCGACAGATGTGGTATCTTTAAAGTAACAGAGAATACAGTCTCTGGCACATTGTGAGACTGTTGATCTGACAAGAATGCTTCTTTTCATTATAATCAAGAAAGAGGATCACAAGCAGTCCACAGTTACTTGGTATGAGCAAAATTATTCATGGCCTTGCACCAGGGATATGTTGTCAAATTGTTTAATGAGTGGGGGGGTCTTTCAAGAGCCCCAATAGGAGAACCACACTTTAGGCCCTTAGCCTTGTGGAGTGAGGTCATGCTACATATAGCAAGAAAAGTTTTCTCCACTCAAAATCTGTTCCTGATGTACAGCATCAAAAATGACCATCATTTATATTCCTAACAACAAAAAGAACATAAACTACTATAAAATCACAGTCTTTCAGAAAATACTCAGAGAGATGACAATGTAAGGAATCCAAATGAACCAAAGTCTAGAAAGGAATTATCCCTTTTTGATGCCTGCTGTCATCCTGGCATCATGATGAGAGCAGGAATTAGAATATGGAGAAAAAGCTGAACTTTTAATGGCTATCTGTAGAGCACACTGAAAGATTAGGTTTCTGAGAATCCTAGTCACAGAGCAAGTCCATACATAGCCATAAATTTGACTTTTAGTGAATGTAGAGCAACAGTATGGACAATTTGGGTAGAGGTAAAGAAAGCTATGAAATACAACCTGAGGCTTAGAGCCCTCATGGAGCATGAGGCAGGGGACTGCTGGAAGCAGAGAGCAGTGCAGGAGAGCTCAGAGATCACCCCAAGGTGAATATGACCTTCACCAAGAATGAGCCTGTAGAAAACTGTGGCCTGGAAGGAAGAACAGAGAGTTAGAAAGCACAGAAAACTCCCCAGTGATCTCCAAGCCTGACAGTTGGACTACAGAAGGCGTCCAGCTCTTTGGTATGTTCCTGTGTAAAGACTTGCTCTTAGCGTCACAGTAAGTGAATCCAGTGGGGAACTGGATTCGATAGAAACTTTAACAAAACTAGAACAGATTATACAGCTATAGATTATACTACTCAGTAGCCCAGAGAATGTTGTTTCCCACGGTAATTTTATCTGCATTAATCTATGCTGGTCCTTTTAAACACAGCATATGGATTTTTTTTTTTTAAATTGCAAGCTATAAAAAGAAACAGGATAATGTAACCCACATGAAAGTGAAGAAACTTAGTTGAAGCAAACTCACTGATATATAACACAGATATTGGAATTACATGAAAAGATCTTTAAAAGAACTATGACAAATAAATAATTTAGAAAGTGGTAAAAATAATGGTATAATATTAAGTGGTAAAATAATTTAAAGTGGTATGGTCATTTGAAGACATGGTGCCCAAACTCTTTGACACTCTTCTTTGAAAGTTGATTTCTATTTTACATCCCCTTGAATATGGAAAGCGTTTTATCTGCTTCAGACAACATAGCAAGGCAGAAGTGATGCTGTATAACTTTTGAGCTTATATTTTAAAAGATCATGCAGCTTCCTTCTGGTTCTCTTGGAATTCTTCCTCTGGAGCAAGCTGGATGCCAGGTAAGAAGCTCAACTACCTTCAGACTACTATCCTGGAGAGGATACATGTGCATACCTGGGTCAATAGCCCTAACTGAACTTCCAGGTGACTTCCATCATCAACTGTCTACTATGGGTCAAGAGATCTTGATATGCAGCTCAGGTAGGCCTTCAGATGACTACAACCCCAGCTGACATCCTACTGCAATTACACTAGAAACCACAAAATCTGAGCCTACCCGGATCATCACAAAGTCATGAGCAAATTAGAATGGCTATTTTCTAGAAGTGAGAACTATAACATCAAAAATAAAAATTTGTTTAATAGGTTTGGTAACTGACTAGACATGATAAATGAGAGGATCAATTAACTTGAAGGTGGGTTAGTAGAAATTACTGAAACAAAACAAAATGACCATATATATATTTCTAGATACTTTAGGTATAAGTTCTATGCCACTCTTCAGAATTCCCCAGCAGAATTAAGTTTTAGAAATCCAAGGTGATAATTTGCCTGATAAAGCACTCTTCTTTGTCTTGCTCCCACAACTCCTACTAAATTACTTGCACTTGAATTTGTCTTTTTTTAAAGACTTGTCTTTGATGAAATTCAGATCATGTAAGCAGTAACTCATATAAGATGAACAAAATGCTAAGAAGTCACTTCTATCAGAATACTCTCTTACAACTTCTTATAAGAAATGGAGTATTAGGGAGGTTAAAGAACTTGTTCAAGGTCATATAGCTAGGGAATGTGTTAAAAAAGATACAAGAGCTTGCACTTAACCATAGTCTATAATAAATTTCATTGTATAAACCAGTGTACAATTTATAGGGTGTTTCAACACACTATCGCACTTTTCTTTGTAACAAATTGGTAAGATAAGCAAAACCTATACATACAGTCAGAAAAAGAAATTATTATATGAAAAATTGATTTAACTAAACCAACACAGCTATCCACAGGCAGGGCCAAGACCAGAGCTGGGTATTCTGATTTCTCTCCCAACTTCTAGCTTACCTTCCTTGTAATAGGGCTATAATTAAATGAAAAAAATATTGTTTTATACTTTAACAATCCCCTCAATTTTCTGAAAGCTCTCAATTTGAATTACAAGTGCCCCAAATTCCTGTTAAAATCTCTGATAGAATATTGAAAATGTAATTTTTTTTTCTCTTTAATTCAAGACTTTTAGAAAATTTCAAACTGTCATTGCTTATGTGTATTTAGCTACTCTTAAATATGACTACCTCTCATGGATATATATGTTAGAAATGAGCAAAGGAAGGCAATGTTAACCGTATAGAAAGGCAATATATGCAGTGATCAAATCCACAGGCCCTGGAGCCAGATTTCTTGAGTTGGAAATGCTACCTAATCTTTCTCTCCTTCATTCTCCTTATCTGCAAGATGGGATTAATATATCATTGGGTTTTTGTGAATATTAGAGAAAATGAAATATGTAAAAATAATTGGAGTAGTATATAATAGTATTTGCTGTTTTGTTTTCCATCAAGTTGAGTTTCCCAGTCCTCAGAAATGAAATCAAATGCCATAAAAATATCCCTTTGTAGTGATCAACTGTTATGTTTATATCTTATCTGAATAACTTTTGGGGAATATTTTCTTCAGTCCTTTAATTTTCAAGCATGTTATAAAGAGTTACAAATGACCTTCATCAAAATCTAAATAGGATGTCAAATATAGAACCAGGAAAAGCGGGACACCATTGGTTGAGAAGATGAATGTTAACCAGTGGTGACTTGACTGCATGAGCTTCATTCGTGGCAATAGATTTTTTTAAGTAAAAACGAGGTCAAAAAAAGATGCAATTAAAAGATGAACTCCTGAACTTTGCAGAATGATTCAAAGAGGTCTTTATGATGAAAAATATCCTCTTACATTCCTGCCAAGGAACCTGCAATGTTCACAATTCTATGACAACTAGCTAAACTGAAAATGGACAGGGCAGGAGGATAGTGTAAATGAGTAAGTCAGGGATTGCTGGTGCGATAGTAGGATTGCTTATTTAGACTTTCCAAATGTGCTATACTGTTGTATGCATAATTCAGATAATAAAGCCCACAGAAGGCATTTACAACAAAACATGGCTTAATGATAAGGTTAATTAATTTACTTTGAGGAAGATGCACATTAGAATTAATCTGATATAAATGACCACAGAGTAACTAATCCCTCACTTTGCCTTCAAGTAAAAAATATTAAGTGTTCAAAAAGTTATTGGGTTCTACTTACTTAAAAGAAATCTTTAATGTTACCCAAAGACCACAATCAATAAGCCTTATCGTGATAGAAGAAGTGGTGGTATGCATTTATACTAGTATTAATCCAAGGTTCATGCACCAGAGAATTTATTAAGTTGATTTTAGAAAAAATTACTTTCAAGAATGCCTGATATCTTTTTACATTTCCCACATGTTTAGCTGAAACATTGCAAACTTGTGTTAACAAGTGAGTAAATTTTGTTTAAAGTTAATTATTGTGGAAGTTACCAGTATATTTGGCAAGGATAGAGAAGGAAGGAAACTCAGAATTTTAAAAAGAAGTTCGTTTTTTTTTTTTTTGCAGAGACAGAGTTTCACTTTACTGCCCTCACACAGCTCACAGCAACCTCCAACTCCTGGGCTTAGGTGATTTCCTTGCCTCAGCCTCCCAAGTAACTGGGACTACAGGCACCCAACACAACACCTGGCTATTTTTTTGTTGTTGTTGCAGTTTGGCTGGGGCCAGGTTTGAACTCATCACCCTCGGTATATGGGGCCGGCACCCTGCCTACTGAACCACAGGCACTGCCCTAAAAAGGAGTTTTTAAAAGATCCTCAAATGGTTATGGTAAATGCACAAAGAGTTTTTGAAGTTACACACTTTTAAAAATAAAACGGTAACTTAATTAAGTGTTTGGTCTTAATAATAAGTCATGGAGAATTATTGACTATACCTGTGAAGTTTAATAAGCAAGAGGGGCAGAGACTTTGCTAATCCCTGCCCCAGTCCATAAAATATTACAGAAGAGTGCTGGAAACACAATGAGGGAAACTTATAAAGTTATTTAAGACATATATGTTAGAAACTGATGCTATGTTTGGTGAGCTTATGCATAGGTCTTTAAGTGAGTTTTTCTGGAAAAAATGTATTTTAATAGTTATCATATTTGAAGATAAAAGCCAATATAGATTCTAAAAACATTTTTCATAAAATTGAGATTATATTAATCTTCTACTATGTACCAAATGATATCACTATAATTCTACATCATTGTTATCTATGTAACTGCTAAATTAAAAATAATTTCACAAATGTTTCCTCTATTTAGACTTTGTGTTATGAACATTTTATCATAGTAAATTTTACCCTTTTGATGCTACAAATAGTTTAGCCTGCCTGCCTCTTCCTTTGGAGACTAAAACTATCTGGGAGAAGAGTATGAAAATGTTGATTATTTACTATGTGATAGCAAAGGGTTAGTCTAAATCAGTCAAAACTATTTTTGTGACCTAATCCATTGGAAATGGAAAGAAAAAGGTCATGCATTTTCACTTTAGTTATCAATTATAAGCATTTGCCAAAATACAAGAGGTGTACTATCTTAAAAAAATGTTTCAAAACATTTCTTCTAAATAACTGCATGCATCATAATAATTTTGCAAGTAACTCTTAGTTCTAAAGCATATATGCATGAGTATTATAATAGGACAAGGGAAATAAAGCATCAACAATTGCAATTCTTTAAAGTCTTTTGTTTCCTAAATCAAAACACAGAAGTGGCTATTTCACAGGTTCACATGATTGTCAAGGCCCTGAAATGGCTTCTAAGGGATGTAATTCTTTACTATCATTTCTAGGTGTCTTCTCAAGCCACTCTTGTGGAAATTGAAGTCCATTAAGAGCATCATATTTATTATTGTCTTGACGGCACAATAGGACAATAGTTAACAAAATTTCTTGTACATTTGAAAATAACTAGAAGAGTATATTTAGAATGCAAAAGTAACATTTTCTTTTGAAGGGACAGGTGTTATCACCAATACTCCAAAATAATTATCTAATTTTATGAGGTCCGATAATCAAGTTCATGCTTGCCATTGTGCTCTTAAGTTGGCAGCCATGTACAACTTGATAGAGTTTCATAACCTTTGTATATCATTGTGTCCCAGTTGTGTTCATGTCAACATGTGGCAGTGTCTTGCTGAGTGCCATTTATTATTGTTGTTGTATGTTTTCGTGTGCTGTCGCGAGATCGCAAGAGCTTGAATTAGAGCAATGAACAATCATTTATAAATTTCTTGTTGAACTTGGCAACAGTAGAAGTGAAATCAGGGAAATGTTAGTCCAAGTTTACGAACTAGTATCATGAAGAAAACAGCAATGTACAAAGGGATTAAACATTTTTCTGAGGGTAGAGAGAAATGATTAGGAGAGGCCACAGAGGCCAGAAATGAGCAGAACTAACAAAAATGTTGTAAAAATTTATTGAATCGTGTGTCAAATTATTGGCTGATGGTGAGAATCACAGTAGACCAAGTACACATTGATAGAGAAACAGGAAAATCTTACCTGAAAGTCTTGGCCAACAACACATGTCTCCCACATCATGACAATGCACCAGCTCACACAACACTGTCCGTGAAGGAGTTTTTGGTCAGCAAATGAATAAGTGTACTGGAACACCTGATCTGACCCTCAGCACCAATGAATTTTTTCTTTACCTGAAGATAAAGGAAATATTGAAAGGAAGACATTTGATGACATTCAAGACATCAAAGGTAATACTATAACAGCTCTGATGGCCATTCCAGAAAAGTGTTGCAAAATTGTCTGAAAGGTTAACTAGGCACTGCCATTGGTGCATAGCTTCCCAAGAGGAGTTCCAATGTGACCATAGTGATATTCAGCAATGAGACCTGTAGCACTTTTTCTAGGATGAGTTTGCAAACTTAATTCTCAGACCTTGTATACTCAAACCCCCTTATAGATAAAATTATTGTGCTCACTCTACAGATGAAGAAATGGAAGAAACTGTTCAGTAATTTTCTGGAACACATGCAAGTAGTAAGTGACAGAGCTAGACTTAAATCCTCATCACATAATTTCAGATTTCCTTAACAGTTATCATATAATTCCTCTTAAAACTTTTTGACTAAAGGTAACCAGTGCCAAAGGTAGTTGGGAAATACTACTTTTATTATAACAAGTTATAGCAAGTTCGAATAATGGGGTCCAGGTTACAGGAGAATCACACATTCCCACCACTGGATGAGAGTAGGTGGTAGAGTGCTTACAAGCCGAAACAAAACTTCAGAACTAAATTGGCCTCGACTTCTTGCCACTACACCTACCCTCAATGCTGTTTTGTGTTGAGTGCAATAGAATACTTTAACAAAATAAGAAAAGCAATTGGTCACATAAATTTCCTAATGGAAGCCATTCTCTACCTGAAAATTGAGCATATTGTATATTGAAAATTATAATTTTTATATTTGCTTTTTAATGAAATCTGTGACAGACAGGTCTTCACAAAGACCTTCTCCTGAAACAAATAGGAGAAGGGAAATGCTGTGGCTATTTGTGAAAAATTTGTCATATTATGGATTCCACATCCTGGATTTTCTCATGATCAGGACTCCTAATAAAATGATTACATTATTCAATGAGTTCAGAACACTAACTCCATGAATCTTTGCCCAGAGATAGACATCTCATAAGTGAAATCTGTAAGCTGATGAAAGTATAACTACATGCATAACCTATTTTCATAATTATTCAAAACTACCACTTGTGGGAATTATTTATGATCTATTGTTGTATCTTAGCTTCTAATCTTGAAGTGTTAAAATGGTGAAGGGCAGATTTTGTAAAAGGTAGGACCATCCTGAGCAAATATCCTATGCATTTGTTGCAACAAAGTTTGGCACCTGTCAAAATGTCCTCATATCTTACCTTTAAGGAATCTTGATTATAAACATGATAGTAAAAGCAAGCATTATGGTATATTCAGAGGCAGAAGGCAAGTAAAAGTCAGTCTTCTGGCCTGAATTGTTAGTAATTTTCACTGCTTTTAATTCTATCATTGGACAAGGTGAAGGAAGGACAATTTTTAGATCTTAAAAGCAAAAGAGAGAGACCTCGGGATGCCATGATTTCAGAGAATCTGAAAACCAGCATTCTTTTATCATTGCAAATAAGGATTGTCATTAATTTTTTATTCATTCAGAAATATTTATAAACTTACTATGTTGGTCAATAAAGGAGTGGTGATATAGTATGTATAAATTTATCTGTCTGTAGGGAGCTCTTCTCTGAATCCATGTTGGGTTACATTACAAAAGACCCCTTTACATCCTTGGTTCCCTTCCTGCAGATTTTCTTCTATTACTCTGGCCATCATAGGTGCCATGTTATAGAAAAGAGTTGAGTAAAGGTGAGATAGGGTGACCACTGATTATCTTATCTATTCTGAAGAAGCCAAAGAGAAAGCCAGTGGAGATAGATGTTTCTAAGAGACTTAAAGAGGCAATGTCTTCTGTCTTGCCACAAGTGAAACTCCAAGACTTTGCTGTATTTCTGAACTTCCCAGTGGTGTGAATTAAGACATAATCTACTTTTCTTTCCAAACTAGCTTGAGTTCGTTCTCTACTGCTGGCAACCTTATGAGTCAAATTTGACATTTAAAAACAAATTGAATCATTTACAAAGTTATTTTTTATGAGAACAGGGAGTTGTCTTGTATCAGATAAAAGAATAATATAGGAGATAGGAATTTATATCTGAACTGACTAAGATAAAGAAATCAATATAGCTATGTGGCAAACAGAGAAATATTTTTTAAAGAGTTCAAACCATAATCATAAAGTGTTGCTTTTCTATATACACTGTGCTAGTGACTTTGCTCATTACACAGACAAGGAAATAGAAGAATTGATTTTATTTAGTGGGGCAGACTGGAATGGAGAGATCTTTCTAGAACCAGATATTTAGATTTTGGTGGCCAATGAAGTAGAGAAGTACAAGGAAGAGCAAATGTGGAGACAATAAGATATTAGCAAGAAATTCCAGTCTATTAAGTATACTAATAAAAACTATTTTTATTGGCTACTATGGCTTCTACATCTTGTATTTCTCTATTCAGCAGACTTCGGCTTTTTTTTTTTTATTGAATTATAGCTCTGTACAATAATTCAATCATGGGGTACAGTGCGCAGGCTTCACATACAATCTGAGATATTCTCATCAACCTGATTGACATAACATTCATGAGATTTTCTCATTTACTATGCGAAAACATTTTTGATCCGTATTTAGAAGTTTTCTCCTCACCCTTCAAATATGGACCACAAGTGTGATCTCACCCTTTATCCTCTCTCCCCCCTCCCTCTCTCTCCCCTTCCCTCCCTCTCCCTTTTCCCCGTCTTCTAGTGCAATAATTGGGTTGTAGCCTTCACTTGAAAGATATAAATTTGCTTCATATTAGGGGTGTATACAGACTTCGGCTTTTTGATTTCGTGGTGTGTTTCCCCTCTGTGCCCTCCTTTGTGTAGCAACGCTGCATGTCCACCAGCAGGTGGTATCCATGAATAATGCGATCTACTTCTTTTCCCTTGCAGGCGTCATCAGTTCTCCTCTCCCACGCTGCTGTGCCGTGGCTTCGCTGCTAAGAGTTCTATAGAGATATTCTTCTGCATCTTTCCTCTAATTTAGGAAAAAAGTTTTAAAATAGGATTTTGTCTTCCTAATTCTAAAGGCTGTTTGCTGTGCTTTGTATCTAGCGTCAGATATTAATGTGTAACTCTACAGATGAGTCCAAGGACAATACTTGTAAGCAGAGTATCTATCAGAAGCATGAGCTTCGCTGGATATTCAGAATTCTGCTACACTGAGTACACAGATCATGTTATTTTACTCTCCTTGGCTGACCACTAATCACTGCATCCCACAGTTCCATGTATCAGGGTGGGAACTGGCAGAAGAAACTAATAAAAGACACCTGAGTAATAGATTTACCTTGTGCATGTTAAGTGCCCACAAAAGCATTCTATCTCCTCTCACAGTCATACTTTAGGTGCATTCCACTTCTAATAATGAATCACAATCAGATGGATATAAATCAACATTTTATATGCCACCAGGTATTTAAAAGCATCCATTCATTTGAAAAGCTTTCAAATTTCAGAAATATGCATAGTACCTGTTAGATAAAAATATTATGATGTAGGTTGTAAAATTTCAATATTTATAATCTTGTCTCTTCTGATGCAATAGTCTGAGTCTATCCATTTTCTTTTTCTGGATTTTACAGTCTGATTCTTAACTCGGCATAGGGGGAGCCCTATCCCCACTATTGAATTGTCAAAATAGTTCAAACCTATTTGGAAAATGGATACCGGAACTTCCAGAAATAATGTAATCATTTCTGATCGCCAAAAGGGCAGAATTAAAAGTAAAACTTTTTCTAAGAAGTAGAGGAGAATTCATAACCAAGGAAAAGTTGAAGGGTAGAATTCCAAATTAAATCATCTGACACATTGGAAGGCATTTGCTGTTTTACCTCATCTGGGTAACTTCTATGTTGGCTGCAGAATCAGGTTGAGCTAATCATTTTGCTCCAGTCTCACAATCCATATCTGGTCTTGTAGACCTATCAACGTTGGAGTGATCAGTATTGATCTTGAATAGAGTTTGCCTGCCTTTTTCCACTGCACCATCATTCTTAGAATCGTTCTTAGATATTGATCCAGTCTTAAAGTTTTGTTCCTCATGAAATTATGATCAAACAAATTATCCCTAATAGAACTTTAACAGGTTAGTAATAGATGATCCTCAATCAGTAAAATAAAATGAGGCGTTATTCCCAAAATATCCTAGATATTTTTAGGCATATTATTATTTAAAGAAACTATTATTTAAAAATTGGGAAAATGACTTTTCAATTTTTTTACATTGTGGAAAATTTGACCTGCTTCTTTCTGTCAACTCATCAGTGATCACCCATTCTTTCTCAGGTTCTTCAATCATAACATTTTGTCATATTGCTTTAAAAACTTTTTTTTTTAGTTTTAAAAAGAAACCATGGTTGGAAATCCCCATATGTACCATCCCAATTCCATTTCTTCTTATCCTTTTCCATTCATTCTCCAGAATTTATCCTTCATCTTCCAATGTAGGTTTTCATCCTTTTACTATACATCTTGTTCTGCCAGTTTTATAATAAATGATCTCACACTCATTATTTTCCTTCTACAACTTACTTTTCACTCATTTTAAACTTCATGAGATTTATCTATCTTGATACAACTCTCTCATAGATGAGTGTGGTGCAAATTATGTATCTGTTCTTCAGTTAAAAGGTATCCAGGTTGTTTGCTGTTTGTCTATATTACAAACAACACTACAGTGAACATTTGTGTGCAAATCTTCCTCTGCATGTTTCTGAGAGTGTTTCTAACAATAGATCACAGGAAATGCATCATCAGATCCATCAGATATCTCCAAATTATCCCTCAGTTTACACTTTCTCCAGCCATGTAGAATAAAGTTCTTCTTATTCCACATACTCATCAACTCTTGTAAATAATAAACTTTATTTTATTTGTAGGTCTAGAGGCATGAGATGAAGTCTTATTGTGGTTTATTTTACATCTATATTATTGCCAGCATGTTTTACTTTTATGTTTATTTGTTTTGGTTTTACTTTTCATTTTTTTTATTCAACCAGAAAATAAAAACAAATAGCCAAGGAAATTTTTAGTAATAAAAACAAAGCCAATACATTATTCCACCAGACTTTAGGTTATGTTACAAGTCCATGGTGATCAAAACAGCAAGGTATTGGCACAAAAATAGAGATGTAGATATAAGGAACCAAATTGAAAACCAAGAGATGAAACTAGTCTCATATAGCCATCTGATCTTCAATAAAGCAAAGAAGAGCATACACTGGGGGAAAGAATCCCTATTCAATACATAATACTGGAAAAAAAAATACATAATACTGGGAGAACTGGATAACCACATGTAAAAGACAGAAACTAGACCTTCACCCTTCACCACTTACAAAAAATAGACTAAAAATGGATAAAAGATTTAAAATTTAAGGCATGAAATGATAAAATTCCTAAAAGTGTGGGAAAAACAATTGAGGATGTCAGCCTGTGGAAAGATTTTATGAAGAAGACTCCAGCGGTAATTGCAACAACAAAAATAAATAAATGGTACTTAAACTGAAAACCTTCTACACAGCTAAGGACACAACAAGTAAAACAAATAGACAACCCTCTGAATGGGAAAAGATATTTGCATGTTATAAATCTGACAAAGGCTTGATGACTAGAATCTTTAGTGAACTCAAAATAATCAAAAAGAGCAAAGAATCCCTTTTATCACAGGGCAAGGGACATGAACAGAACCTACTCTGAAGAAGACAGACTAATGACTAACAAATACATGAAAAATGCAAATTGTCTTTAATCATCAGAGAAATGCACATGAAAATCACCCTGAGATATTACCTAACTCCAGTGAGAATAGGACACATCACAAAGTCCTGAAGTTGCAGATATTGGTGCAGATGTGGAGAGAGGGGAACACTTTTGCAATGTTAGTGGACTGCAAACTAATACAGCCTCTTTGGAAAGAAGTATGGAGAATCCTCAAAAGACTTAAAATAGACCTTCGTATGATTCCACAATTCCATTACTAGGCATCTATCTAGAAAAAAAATATCATTCTATCATAAAGGCATTTGCACTTATATTGTTTAGCACAACTCACTCAATATACAATGCTAAGATGTGGAAACAATCAAAATAAATGCCCATCAACCCCAAAATGGATCAACAAATTGTGATATATGTATGTTATGGGATACTATTCAACCATAAAAAATATGAAGACTTTACATCTTTTATATTAACCTGGATGGAGTTGAAACACATTCTCTTCAAAAAGTATTACAAGCATGGAAAACCAAATATCCAATGTACTTAATACTAATATGAAGCCAGTAGACAATCTAATATATGCCCACAAAAGAGAAAAACTCAGTTTATTTGAAGTTGGGGGTAGGGGAATGAGAGAGGGGGAGAGAAAGAAGAAGGGGAGGGGATTGGTGTGCTCCCACTTAATGGGCACAATGTAAGGGTATATGGCATACCTTTTGTATGCAGGACACAACTATAGGAAGGACTCTACCTAACAAATGCAAATATTTTAATCTAGTTATTTGTTCCCTAACATTAATATGAAAATTTAAAAAAATTATTAATATTCTTTGCTAATTTTTAATCTTTGGTTGCTTGACCTTGTTCTTATCAGTTTGTAGAGTCTTCTTTTCTTCACTCTAGCCACTCCAATCCTCTTCCAATCTTGTGATATCATAGTTACTTTATTTGTGTGTCCTTTATTATATTTTTTCTTTCTTTCTTTCTTTTTTTTTTTTTTTAGTAATAAGGGTCTCACTCTGTTGTTCTGGCTGTAGTTCAATGGCATGATCATCACTCCGTTCAGCCTCAAATTCTGGACTCAGTGATCCCCTTGCCTCAGACCCCTGAGTAGCTGAAACTACAGGCATGCACTATGTCTGGATAATTTTTCTAAAGTTTTTTGTAGAGATAGAATCTTGTTGTATTGCCCAAGTTGGTGTGTGTTACCATTTAAATGAATATACCATGGATTTAAAATGTACTTCTCTTATAGAAAAAGCAGCTTCATTTTATTCAGTATTATATACATAATATGTCTCAACATTGAAACATTCAAGTGATGGATGCAAATATAGAAAGATAAAGTCTCCTGAAATTTATCATCCCTAAATAACTACCACTAACATTTTAGTGAATCTTCAAGTACATCACTTGTGCATTCATCTAGACACATAATTATGCCTATAACTGTATCATACCATAGACAATTTTTGCTATTTTTATTTCATCACCTCTAGTTCCATCTTCTATTATTCCAGGTAAAGCATATTAAGAACATCAATGTGTGCTTTAGTATTTTTTTCCATAGAAAGAGGGAAATTTACAGCATTAGAAGCCTTCATCAAGAAAACAGAGAGAGCGCAAGTCAGAAATCTAATAGGCCATCTTAAGCAACCAGAAAAGGAAGATCAATCTAACCTCCAATCCAGCAGAAGAAAAGAAATAAACAAAATTAGAGCAGAATTAAATGAAATTGAAAACAAAATAATTATTCAGAAGATCAACAAAACAAAAAGTTTTTTCTTTGAAAAGATTAATAAAATTTATAAACCTTTGGTTAGACTAACCAGAAACTGAAAAGTAAAATCTCTAATAACTTCAACCAGACTTGATAAAGGAGAAATAACAACAGACACCACAGAAAAACAAATAACCTCATTGATTACTACAAAAACCACAATACTTGGAAATATGAAAAAAATGGAAGAAATGGAACCTGAAAGCACACCATCTTCCTAAACTCAACAAGAAAGAATTAGAAATTTTGAATAAACCTATATCAAACACTGAAATAGCATCAACTATACAAAATCTCCCCCAAAAAGAAAAGTCCAGGATGAGATGGCTTTTAGTTATAATTCTACCAAATTATGACCTTTATCAAAGAGGAACATGCACTTATATTACTTAACCTATTGCAAAACATGGAAAGGAATGACTCCTCCCCAACACATTCTATAAAGCAAATATCACCCCAATCCCGAAACCAGGAAAGGACCCAACAAAGAAAAAAAACTATAGACCAATATCATTAATGAATATTGAGGCAAAAATATTCAATAAGATCCTAGCAAATGTAAATCAACAGCACATCAAAAAAGTTATAAACCATGATCAAGTTGGTTTTATCCAGGATTACAAGGTTGGTTCAACATATATAAATCTATAAATATAATATGCCACATAAATAAAATAAAAAGCAAAGACCATGTGATTCTATCAATTGATGTAGAAAAGGCTTTTGATAATATCCAGCATCCTTTTATGATAAGAACACTTAGGAAAATACACTTAGATGGGACATTTATTAAACTGATAGAGGCCATCTACAATAAACCCACAGGCAATATCATATTGAATGTACTAAAATTGAAAGCATTTCCACTCAGATCTGGAACTAGACAAGGATGCCCATTGTCATTACTTCTGTTCAACATAGACTAGAAGTCCTAGCCATTGCAATTAGGCAAGACAAGGAGTTCAAGGGTATTCACATAAAGAGAGAGGAGGTCAAACTCTCACTTTTCACACATAACATGAACTTATACTGGGAAAACCCAAGGGACTCAAGTATAAAGCTCTTAGAAGAGATCAAGGAATATAGCAGAATTTTAGGATACAAAATGAATGTCTACAAATCCATAGTTTTTATATATACCAACAATAGTCAAGATGAAAATATAGTCAAGGACTCTATTCCTTTTACAGTAGTGCCAAAGAAGCTGAGCCATCTGGGAATTTACCTAACAAAGGACATGAAAGATCTTTATAAAGAGAACTATGAAACCCTGAGAAAAGAAATAGCAGAAGATTTTAACAAATGGAAGAACATAACCATGTTCGTGTTGGGAAGAATCAACATTGTTAGAACAGAAACAATAAACATTGTTTCTGCTACCCACAGAAATCTACAGATTTAATGCAATCCCCCTCAAAGCACCATTGTCATACTTTAAAGACCTTGAAAAAATAGTACTTTGTTTTATATGGAATCAGAAAAAACTCTGAACAGCCAATACAATACTTAAAAATAAAAACAAATCTGGAAGCATCAGGCTACCAGACTACAAGTTATGGTACAAATCTATAGTAATTAAAACAGCATGATACTGGCACAAAAATAGAAATGCAGATCTATGGAATAGAATAGAGAATCTAGAGATGAACCCAGGCATATTGTCATTTGACCTTTGATGAGCCTAACAAAAGCACGCATTAGGGAAGAGAATCCCTATTTAACAAATCATGCTGGGAGAACTGGTTAGGGACATGTAGAAGACTGAAACTGGACTCACATGTCTCACCACTAACAAAAATCGATTCTCACTGGATAAAAGATTTAAATTTAAGACAGGAAACTATAAAAAAATACTAGAAGAAAGTGCAGGTGCAGGGAGCAAGCTTGAAGATATTGGCCTAGGAAAATGTTTTATGAGGAAGACCCCCTGACAATTATAATAACACCAAAAATATATTACTGGGATTTGATCAAACTAAAAAAGCTTCTGCACAGCTAAGGTCACTACAACTAAAGCAAATGGCCTTCAGAATGGGAGAAGATTTTTGCATGTTATGATTCTGACAAAGATATGATAACTAGAACCTACAGAGAACTCAAATTAATCAATAAGAAAAGAACAAACATTCCCATTTCTTTGTGAGCAAGAGACTTGAAAAGAAATTTGTCTGAGGAGGACAGATGAATGGCCAAAAAACACATGAAAAAATGCTCATTGTCTTTAATCCTCAGAGAAATGCAAATCAAAAATACTTTGAGATATCACCTAACTCCATTAAGGTTAGCCTGTTTCACAAAGTCCCAAAGCTACAGATGCTGGTGTGCATATGGAGGTGGAGAGAAGGGAACACTTCTACACTGCTGATGGGGTTGCAAACCCACACAATTCTTATGGGAAGAAGTATGGAGAATCCTCAAGGAACTAAAAGTTGACTTTCCATTTTATTCTGCAATCCCATTGCTAGGTATCTACCCAGAAGAACAAAAATCTTTTTACCAAAAACACATTTGTACCAGAATGTTTATTGTAGCCCACTTCATAATTGCCAAGTTGTGGAAGCAACCCAAATGCCCATCACTCATGAATGGATCAACAAATTGAGATTTTACCATGGAATACTATTCAACCATAAAAAGATGGAGACTTTACATCTTTTATGTTTACCTGGATGGAGCTGAAACACATTCTTCTTAGTAAACTATTTCAAGAATGGGAAGAAAAATATCCAATGTACTAAATACTGTTATGAAACCAATATATAGATACTTGCATACTCATATGATTGATAAAGAACAAATATAGTCTAGTAAGGGGGAGGAGAGAAGGGGAAAGAGGGAGGGGAGGGGAAGTTGGTGGGAGGAGGGAGGGCATTTGGTGGGATCTCATTGTAATGTGTACAATGCAAAGGTATATTCCAAAATAACTAACAGCAAATTTTAAGTATCTTACTACAAAAAATAAGTGAGGTGATAGTTATGTTTATCAGTTTGATATAATCATTCCACGTTGTGTCTCAAATCATCACATTGTTGCCTCATAAATGTATGCAGTTATAATTTTAATTAAAAGTTAAATTTAAAAAATAAAAATAATAAAATAATCCCATAAGGTCTTTTAAAATTGATTTGAAATTTGTTATTATATTTTATTATATTATTTTATTCTGTTATATGCTAATTATGTTATTATTCTATTTTTATTATTTATATCTATAATGAAATTCATTTAAGAGTAGAGTAAATATAAGTATAAATGTCTGTGTAATAGTCATCAAAATTATAAACATTTTATCCCAAAATAGTGCCTGTGTCCTCTTTTATTTATTCTGCTCATGAGTAGAACTTCGTTTTAATTTTTACTCATGTTCTCCTGATGAATAATGATGGTGAATATTTTTTTCATGTACGTTTAAGATAATTATATATTTTCCTTTGTTAAGCGTCAGTTCAAATCTTTTGTCCAATTTTAAATTGGGCTGTTTCTCTTCTCATTGTGTTATAACAGTTTTTTTATATGTTCTGAATTCAAGACCACTTGTTCAATATATGTACTGACAATGGTTTCTTCTAATCTGTAGCTTGTGTTTTCATTTTCTTAATTGAGTCTTTTAGGAGCAGAAGTTAATAATTTTCATAAAGTCTTGTTCATAATTTATCTTTACAGTTTGTGCTTTTCGTATTTTACCTACAAAATCTTTTATCAATCCTAAGACCATGGAAAATTTCTTCAAGGCTTCTTCTAAAAATACCTTAGTATTAGCCTTCACATTTAGGTTAATAAACGATTTCAAGTTAACCTTGTAAGAATAGCTTAAGTTAAAAGTTCAAGTTTGTTTTTTCTATATATATATATATATATGTCCACCACAATTTATTGAAAATATTTTACTTTCTTGATTGAATTACCTTTATCTTTTTGTAAAACACTAACTATTCATGTATGTGTCTATTTCTGTGATCTGTTGCCTTACACACTTATCCTTATGCAAATAAACCACACTCCTAATTACTGTTTTTATTAAAAGAATAAAATCAGGCACTGTAAGTCTTCCAGTTGCATTATTTTTATTCAAAATTGTTTTAGACGTGTTTTTTTCTATAAAAATTATTTAGAATAATCAGATTGTCAATTTCTAGGAAAATTACCACTAGAATTATGTTTAGATTATTGTGAATATAAAGATTGATTTGGAGAAAATTTGTCATCTTGAAGTATTTATTTTTCCAATTTTTAAATATGAAGTATTTCTCTACTTTGATTTTCTTTAAGTTGTCATAGATGATTTGTAGTTTTTAGGTATAGTTCTTCTGTGTATGTATAATTCAGTAAGTATTTTTCTAACTATTTAATATTTTTTACATTGTTTTATATGGAATTGTTTACTTAAGTCTATTTTCCAATTGCTCACTGCTCCACATAAAAGTACAATTTACTTTTAAATATTCTTGTATTCTGTAACTTGCTGAAATAACTTTTTAGTTCTAATGCCTTGGTTATTGATTCTTTAGGATTTTGACATGACAAACAATCATGTCATCTGCAACTAAATATGAGCATATACTTCCATTTTTCATCTATATTTCTTTTGTTTTTCCTATTGGGCTATGACCTCCCACAACATGTTGCATATAGGTGGTAAGAGTTGAAACTTTTACCTTGTCCCCAATTTTAGGGGAATTATATTCATTATTTTGTTATTAAGTATGAGATTAGCTGTAGGGTTTTTGTTGTTGTTAATGTTATCACAATTAGAAGCTTCTTTATATTCTTAGTTTCCCAAGGATTTTTAAAAATCATGAATGGATATTAAATTTTGTCAATTTTTTACCTCAATAGAGTTGATCTCTTTTAGTCTATTAATAAGATAAATCATATTAATTTGTTTTTTTGAAACAGTAAGCAAACTTTGCATATATGCAGGTTGAACGTCTCACTTGAGCATGGTATCATACTCTTTTTTCTTTTTATTTTTTTTTTAGAGAGAGAGTTGCTGGGTCACCCTGGGTAGAGTACCATGGTATCTTAACTCACAGCAATGTCAAACACTCGAGCTCAAGTGACCCTCTTGCCTCGGCCTTCATAGCAGCTGGGACTATAGGTGCCTGGAACAACGCCTGGCTACTTCTAGGGATGGGGTCTTGCTCTTGCTCAGGTTGGTCTGGAACCTCTAAGTTCAAGCATGCACCTGCCTTAGTCTCCCAGAGTGGTGGGATTATAATTGTGAGCCAGTGCTCTCAGCCTACATTTTTCTTGAATGAACTTTGGTAATTTGTGTCTTTCATGGATTTTGTTAATTTCATCTAAGATTTCTAATTTATTACATGAAGTAGTTCATGCTATCTCTAAGATATATAATGTTTTACCTTTTTGCATACCTAATGCTAATAATTTGTGTTTTTTTTCTTCTGACCACTCTTACTAGAGGTTTTTGATTTTATTACTTTTTAAAAAATTTAGTTTCATTGATTTTCTTTTGCTGGTTTTCTCTTTTTGATTTTATTGATTTCTGCCTCCTTCATTCTTCTTGTTTTGAGTGTAATTGGCTGTTCTTTTTCTAGATTTCAATGGAGAAAATTAGCTCAATAATTTGAAACATTCTTTTCTTCTGTAAGCTCTTAAGGACTTAAGTTTCCTTTTGAGTTCAGCTTTAATTGAATCTAAAAATTTTGAAGTGTTACACTTGAATATTGGTTCAAAATATTTTCTAATTTTCCTTGTAATTTTTTTCTTGGTGTGTAAGTTATTTAAATGCAAGTTGTTCAATTTCCAGACATCTGGGACTTTTCTAGATATATTATTGAGGCCATTTGTAATTTAATTCCTTCTCAGTCAGGGGAAATATTTTATGATTCATCTTAAATTCTATACTCATGCACATTTTATGGGCTCTTAAAATTGTGCATCTTTGGTGTGTAGTGCTATAAATAATCGGCAATTAGGTTAATGTCCAATCTTCTGCGTCTTTACTGATACATATTCACACTTTTGCCATTTTTATTTTTAAATTTTTTTCTGTAGGTTCAAGTTGCCTTCTGAAGTATTTTTACTTTAACATTTCTCAGAGTGCAAGTCTCTGGGCAACATATTCTCTCAGTTTTTGTTTATTTGAAAATGTATTCATTTCACTTTTATCTTTGGAGTTTTCTTCACTGGTTATAGAAAACTTAGTTGCTAAGTTTTTTCCTTCAGCTTTCTGAATGCCATTTCAATGTCTTTGGATTTGTAGAGTTTTTGATAAGAAGTCATTTGTTATTTAACTCCTGTTATGATATACATTATCTACCCCTTTTCCCTGGATTTCAAGATTTTCTCCTTATCTTTGACTTTCAGCAATTTGAATACAAATTGTGTCTAGAAGGTTTCTTTTTCTTTTTTTTAAAGTAATTTTATTAAATCATAATTGTGTACATTGGTGCAATCATAGGGCAGAATGTGCTTCATATACAATTAGAAATATTTTTATCGTACTGTTACAGATAGCCTTCATGGCATTTTCTTGATCACTATATAAAGACATTGATACTCTACATTTAATAAGTTTCACCAGTACCCTGCTAAGATGCACCATAGGTGTGATCCCACTAATTGCCCTCCCTCCACCCATA
>CAUYON010001603.1:0-32077 GCA_963573935.1 Arctocebus calabarensis
TTACCTCTTTTGTGTTTACATGGATGGAGCTGGAACACATTCTTCTTAGCAAAGTATCTCAAGAATGGAAGAAAAAGTATCCAATGTACTCAGCCCTACTATGAAGCTAATCTATAGCTTTCACATGAAGGCTAAAACCCAATTATAGCACAAGAAATGGGGAAAGGGGCAAGGGAGGGGAGGGGAGGGGGGAGGATGGGTGGAGGGAGGGCAATTGGTGGGATCACACCTACGGTGCATCTTAGAACGGTACAGGTGAAAATTACTAAATGTAGAATATAAATGTTTTCATATAGTGATTAAAAGGCCATGAAGGCTGTGTTAAATAGTTCAATGAAAATATTTCAGAATGTATATAAAGTCAGCACATTGTACCCCATGATTGCACCAATGTACACAATTAAAATTTAATAAAAATTAAAAAAAAATCCTGCACCCTGCAGCCTTCTCAGACCCTCCTTTCCCTTAGCAGCATGCATTTAAGTTTCCTCCATGTCCTTTTGGTGACTGGATAGCTCACTTGTTTTTATAACTAAACGATATTCCGTTCCCTGCCTGGACCACAGTTTGTTTCTCCATGCACCTAGTGGAGAACATCTTGACTGCTTCCAAGTTTGGGCAATTATGAATAAAGCTGCAGTAAGAGTTTGGGTACAGGTTTTTACGTGGACATGTTTTTAAACTCATTTGGGCAAAAACCAAGGAGCACAATTGCTGGATCATATGGTGAGGGTATATTTAGTTTTATAAAATACCGCGGAGCTGTCGCCCAGTGTGCTGGCACTGTTCTGTATTCATGTCCATGATGAATGAGAATTCCTTTTGCTGCATATTTTTATCAGCATTTGCTGTTTTTAGTGTTCTGGATTTAAGCCATTGTAATAGATACGGTATCTCACTGTTTCTCTGTTGTTTTAATCTCTAATTTCTTTTCTTCCTTTTTTTTTTTTTTTTTAGTATTTGCATGGCTATTTCATAATCAGGGACCAAGTCCCCTTTATCTTTATTTAAAAAAATTTTTTTTATTAAATCATAACTACGTACATTGATGCATTTGTGGGTTCAGGGTACTGCTTCAATATACAATGTGAAATGCTTACATTGAACTAAGTAACACATCCATCCCAATTATATTTATCTCTTAATAGTTTTGAAATGTACCATTGCGTCATGCACGTTAGGTGAGATTTCCCCCCGAATACCCTCCCTCCTCCCGTTTCCCCTATAGTCCAGAAAGTAGAAAGTAATCTGTAATTTCTTAATGATACATGACATTGAACATCATTTAATATGTTGATTTGTCATTCTTTGATGAAGTAATATACTTTTTTTGCATATGGATATCTGGAAGAAAAAAATTCCCCAGGTAAAGGAAAAAATTCACACCTAAGTAATGACAGGCTGCCTTCCCCAAGTGTCCCTGACTTTCCACCTGGCATCTAGACTCTTTTTCTGGGTATGATGCATCCATTGTCTTTTGTGGACTCTCCTCTGGCATCATGGGCAGACCTAGGTGCTGTCACTTGAGATGTGATCAGCATGTAATCCAAACTCAGCCAATAAGTTTCTTTCTCGAATTTGAATTTTAAGTAGCTGGAAGAAAGGTGTAGGGGGAATAGTTGAGTTTGTTTCTTTGTAACCATAGCTCCCAACAATGGCATCCCCCAAAATGATGGATGTGGGTCCCTAGTCCCCAATTCTCGGGGATTCCTTGACATCCATCTTGCTTGAGGACCGATGGTTTAGTTCTTCCTTTCAATCCAGCTCTGTCTTGCTTAAGTCAGCCAGACTGGGTTTATGTGAGTTATAACCAAAGGATCCACGCCATAGACTTATGAGACTCTTTTAAGTCAATGACATCATGTTTATTTATGTTTTTCCCGTGCCCAGCAGTGCCTGAGACCTGGCGAGCTCTCCACGAACTACCAGATCTCTGAATCATTGGATGTCTCCTGAGTCCTAGGAATTTTATAAATTTTGTTTCATTGAATACACAATAACTACCCCTTGAAACAAAGACCCAGAAGATATGTATCTTGTCCTAAGTCATGTGATTTTGAGTGGTGCACCCCAGCTTGTTGGAGAACAGAGCTTTCCATGGAACCATACAGTCCCCCCAAGCGTATTATAAACCCATTTAATGAATCAGTGATTCAACAAATGTGCGAGTAAAAGATGAAAACTAGGAAATCCTGCGTGAGGCGTTTGCTTTTTTTTTTAATGAACAAAAATATTCATGGTGTGTAATGGTCAGCTTCTAGCAGTGTATTTTTCATTTCCAAGCAGTATATTTTTCAATTCCAAATGTAGTCCATTGGTGGTATTTGCAAAAATAAAGGTTTGAACATTTCCTCCAGACCTAATGGGAATGGGCACAGAAATCTTTAGTTTCAACACTGTGCCTGGTTGATTCTGATATACACTGTAAGCCGGAATCACTGTAATCGTAAGTGTAGGGTGGGGAGGGCTGTGGGATTTTGCAGTGTCTTATGATATGGTTTTGAGGTCTGAAAGCTTTGAAATGCAGGGTAACTTTTTCTAGAAAGGGCAAACAGGCCTTCACGTTGTTGGGGAAAGTTCTGTGGTTCTTAGAACCTTTCGGGCTAGGGCTTCCGAGTGGCTCCTAAGACTTCCTGACACTGCCTGCCCTTTAAATTATGAGCTCCATGAAATTCTTTCATATTAATCCTACACAAAGGAAAACAAGATGTTCTACTAAGGTTCAAGTTACTCTTTCAGTTGCATTAGGAATGCAAACTTCTGAATTTATAAGACCCTCAAAGTCAGGAGGTGCATGCTGTCCCACTATGTGTCTATCTCCAGTAACTGGTCAGCATGGTCCTAGTAAATAATAGAATGAGTATGCTCATGTAATAGAGCTGAACTTTTCCCAGTGTGAGGAAGGGATTCCCACAGTTTACAGGAGGATGGCTAACTGTACTGATTTAACCTGGATTTGGGGTCACATCATCAGGGAAAGAGCAGTTTGTGCCATAAGTAATATTTAGGGAATATTTTTATGGAAACTTTATAAAACTCTAGATTCCTCCTAGACGGGGCATATGAGAATCTGTTAGGAACTCCGGCAAAATGGCAGGCAAAACGGTTGGAGGTTTACTTGGTCAGACAGAAGTGGGTTCAAATTCTCTTTCTGCCACTTGCTTATTGAAGGTCCCAGGGTCTCTCTAAGCCTTGGTCTCCTTGTTGTTCAAGTGCAGAAACTTGACTTCTAGGGCCATGGTGCCAACTCCAAGCTGTAGTGACATACACGAGCTCTCAGAACGTATGCATCAGAGACCAGATCCTTTACTGCTGAATTATCTTCCTTATCATCCTTCTCACATTCCATTTTTGTCCAGGCAACTGAACATTTATATGAAATATTCAAATCTTCATCATCTCTGCGTGTTTTCATACATACATAAAAGCTAGTCATTAAGTGATGTGACTTATCAGAATAAAATTGGTTTTGTCTTTATAGGTATTCTTTTAAGTTTTTCCCGTAGCTTTGACTTATCTGGATAAAGACAAGGCATGATAAAGTGGTTGTTTTTTAAGGCCTCAAGTCTGTGAAACTTCATTGGTTTTCACACAGATGAAATGCATATTAATAAAATATGATACCTTTGCCTTAGAAATCTAGAGCAAGAAAAGCCTCTGTGATTATATAAATATTCCTTGTCTGGCAACTATTATGGCCAAGAGCAAACATGGGGCTCAATTACAGAATGGGGACACCAGGTACGAAATTACATGTTTGGTGCCTGTCACTCACAGGACAAAATAATCTGCTATTCTGAGCTTCCCTGTGGTTCTCAAGCCTTCTATTGTTTTGAGGTTGTCTTGCTCTCAGCTTGGGTCTCTGTGACTGGTGCATCTCCTGTAAGAGCTCAGATTTCTAGGCAAGTCTGTCATCATTTCTTAAGAGTTTTATTTGCTTTTACTGTTTTTCAACTAAAGGCAAAAGATAGTTGAAGGATAAAAATGCATTCACCTGTGATTTCAATCATCTGTGCTCCCTCTATCTGTCCGTCCTTCTATCCATCATCTTTGCTCTGTGTTTCCAAGTATTCAGCAACATCTATGGTGCCCCACTGGTGTGATTCTTTCATTTATTCAGCCCATTTCTGTTAAGTGCCTTCATCACGTTGAGATTGTTCCATGTGCCTGAAGAAAAAGCAGCCATGGTTCTGAATTTCATGAAGCTGACAGTCAAGTAGGGGAGAAACATTAACAAAATAATCATATATATGAATATTCACATTAACAGATTCACTGCCAAATTTGGCAAATGCAGTGAAAGAATGGTAATGGAATCAGGAGAGCTTATACTAATAGGGGGCAGGTAAATTAGTTCATGAGTTCATAGAAATTTTTAAGAAGGGAATAAAGACTGTGTTGAAGCTTAAAGAATAAGTAATAGTTAATGAGGAAAAAAGAGGTGGGGTATATGTCAAAGGGAAAGGGGGCAGGGTGTACTGTCCAGTGATGGGAGAACATGTGGGGTAGGGGGTTGGAGATCTCAAGTGTGATTGGAGCAGAGAGAGAAGGCAGGAGATGGGCGGGAAGGCCAGGAGGCCCTGACAGAATAGGAGGACCTATAGAGCTTTGATGACCATTTTCAGGAGCTCAGATATAAAGAGTATTCAAAGTATACCAAATAATACAGGGTACCTGTCTGCTGAAGGAAGAGCTGATTAAAAGAGGGCAGGGGGGCTTTGGATAGCACACTCAGGAGACTCTCAGCAGCTCGAGTGAGAGGTGCTGGAGGCTGAGCATGGTGTTACAACAGTGGAGAACGATGGAGAAACATTTCATTCCAGAATCCTAGAAGGTAGTTGGGGACAGAATTTGCAGACAGGTAAAATGCCACGTGAACAACACAAGCTGGCATAACAAAGGAAAGGAATGTGGTAGGCTGTTGGGACAAGGTTAGCGTGGAACGCTTCTTGGGGTTGGAACTTAACATGAAACAGGAAAGGAAGGAAGAACTCAGAAGGCGTTTCAGACTGGTGGGCGCAAGAGAACAGAGCCATAGGGGAGGAGATTTGCATGATTTGTATGGAGGAAGATGAGAAGACAACAGAGAAAAGATGTTGAGAATGATGGTACACAGCAGCGGTGGCAATCTTTCCAAAGTGATTAATCACAACTCTCCTGCTTTCCTGGCAAAAAGCTAGCTCAAGTTGTCTTAATGTAAAAAGCAAACCTGTCTGATATGTAGATGACAGATACACCTATAAAGGGCTCAGGGAGAGCTGGATCCAGTTGTTAAAATGATGGTGCCAAGACTTTCGTTTCTCTATCCCTTGGCTGTGCTTTTCTTGAACAGGCTTCATTCCCACAAAGTCTCCTTTTTCTCAGTAGCAAGAAGATCTGGGGTTACCTCCTACCAGCTAGACAACCCAGTGGTAGAACCTTCATTTACTGCTAGTTTTAACAAGAGTTCATGACGTCTGTCTTATTGGCCTAGTTGATTTCACACGTCTGTCCTTGAACCAATCGTTGACACCAAGAGAGCTGGTGCGCTGATCTTCCTGGCTGGGATCAAGTATACTTCTTGATCACTGAAACTGGTGGGGTTGGTGGTGGCTCACTGTTCCCTCCCTCAAGCCAGATGAAGTGGAAGAAGGGAGGAAAGTTTCTCCATTGCAGAGTAAAATGCTATTAAAACAAAAAAGAGAAGATGTGCCCTGGTAAGGTGAGCTAACAAGCAAGCCAATAATACAGATGTTTATGTATCACATGATGCCACATGGGCAGTCTGGTGAGCTTAGAGGGAAGCCTCATTTTAAGATATTACATTTTGGCTCATGAGAAATGAATAATCTTTGAGCCACATGCTGATTTCTAAAAACCCTGAGGGTTGTCCTTTATGGAAAGCCACGTCTATATTCTATCCTTGAGATTAGTTATATTTCCTAGAAGGTAGAGAAGCTTCAACTGTCAGGGACTCTTCCTAAGACTGGGGTCAAATCACTGGCTCAGCCTGGTATTCTGTTAAGTTGGCATTGATTCGTTCATCTGGTATTTTCTAAAACAGCATGAAAATTGTCATAAAATT
Source organism: Arctocebus calabarensis (assembly GCA_963573935.1). Taxonomy (NCBI): domain Eukaryota; kingdom Metazoa; phylum Chordata; class Mammalia; order Primates; family Lorisidae; genus Arctocebus; species Arctocebus calabarensis. The sequence goes on from CAUYON010001603.1 coordinate 6,065, forward strand.
GGGAATTGAATCATATCTGTGAGATAAAATAGAACTTCAGTCATTCTTTCTCATTTTCTGGTGGAGGGAGATTGATACGGGTTTTTGATCATAATTCAGGTAGGATCTGTCCTTGACAATGATTCAAGAGGGGTATCTAATTTAGAGCGCTTATTCTTTCGTAAGCTTTTTTTTTTTCGTGTTCTTCTCTGAATTATTTCATCTTTTAGGTAGACTTTTTTAAAAATTTAATTTTATGTTCTTTTCATTTTATCTTGATTAAGCTTTGAAAGGCCTTTCTGAGGAACTTATTCTGACTGATAATTAATTTTAAGGTATTCTTTCCTGGTTCGTAATAGCTTTTGTTATTGTATAATTAAAAACAAAATTAAAATATTTTTGCCCCCCTCACTTTTGTGAAGCCTATAATCCTGCTCCCACTGACAATTGGGATGTCACAATTGGATGCAGAGCACGGAGCCTTCTATCGGTTGCAACTAAATTAAAACTCCAATAAGAGGAAACAAAGTAAATATTAAATCATTTCACAGAGATGATGAAACTTTATCACAAATGAACTCATTTATGAATTCAGCACTCTCAGTGTTAGTCTTTTCAGGGTTCTAGGACAAATGGATGGCAGGATTAAATCACTGTTACTTAGCTCAGCACGCACCACCCTCATGTGGTTTGCAGGTCCCTGCTGAAGTTAGATGATGCCCAGGCTCATCTGAAAAGGAGAAGGATATAAAAGAGAACAAGAAAGGAAATTTCCAGAAGGCTTGTGGAAGGTAGAATTCTAGAGGTGGCTCCCCCAAGATTCCAACATCCTGGTTTTTCAATCAACATAATCTAAGTGCTGGCAGGAAGGGATTTTGTAGATGTGAAGTCCTGAGTCAGTTGACATCAAGATATGGGTTTGACAAATCAGGTGAGCCCTTCAAAATTTAGAGTTTTTTAGTGGGTGGCAGAAGAACTAGAGGTCAAAGATATTCAAGAGTCTTTTACAAGTACTCGGTGAACTATGGCAATCCTGTTTTGAAGACGGAGAGAGCCACATGCAAGCGTCAGAAGGACTAATTTAGAAGCTGCTAAATTTAGAACAGCTCATGGCCGACAACCAGCACCTCTCTGAGGAGACTAGTCTGGCCAACACTGTGACTTCATTCTGGTGAGACCCTGAGTAGGGAGCTCGCCAAGCCCACTCAGGCTTTTGCTCCTTCCAGACCTACAAAATTGTGAGGTAAAAAATGGATGGTTATTTGTAATTAAGTTTTGAGTAATTTTTTATACAGCCTGTAAAACCAATTCAGGAGTTTAAAAGACAGATCCAGAAGGTCACATCGAATTAACTGGACACCGGAACATGGACATTTATCTCTCAGACTTCAAAGTCAGCCTCTCAGAATTGTGGCAACTGATCTGCTGCTAAAAGTTTGCAAAGAGAAAAAACAAACAACAAAAAAACCCCTGATCTACTAAACGTACATGAAACCCGACTGCAAATGATGTCACTACGTATGTCTCCGTACTTATTTAACAACAGTTTTTAAAATGTCTTTCAAAAACATTTTTAAATGAAGAGCTAAAAGAAAAATTGAAATCTAATAGCTCCTTGCTCAAGTAATCTCTCTCTCTTCTATCTTTAAATATTTTAGTGACACTGTACCCGTGAGATCAAGAGCAGACCAGTGAGAAGTGGAAAACACCACTCCTCAAATGCAAGTTTCATGATAGTAGTTTCATGAGTTGGGTCCATCGAATTCCTTTCATATCCCCACAGAAAAACGTGTACTGAAAGAATAAACAAGTGAGAGGGAGGCATTCGTCAACGTCTGGAGACTTTATTGGTTGTTGGACCTGAGGAGAGGGACGCTATTGGCATTGACTGGGTAGAAACCAGGATACTGTTCAACATCCCCAAACCCACAGGCAGCCTACTTCTCACCCTCCACCACAGTATCATCTGGCTAAAAATGTCAATGTTACCGAGGCCGATAGATCTTAAAGGCTTTTTCTTTCTTGGTGGGATGAACTTCTTTTCTTCTACTTACCTGTCATGGTAACCATCAAGCTTGTTCTTGATTTTTTTTTTTTTAACCCGCCATGCATTTGTGTTTTACCTACCCATGATCATTTTTTTTTTTTAACTTAAAAAAAAATGCCTTGGACCTACTCTTCCCTAACCAGGTTCTGAATACTCATCGCAGCCACCATCGGTGAGCACTAACTCCATGGCAGGAACAATACCAACAATTGATTGTATCATCTTACTGTGTTCTCATGGAAATTCTGCAACACAAACTCTATTTTTCCCATTTCACAGATGGGAAAACCTGAAGACCACAGAATCTTGGTAACATTGCCAAGACCATAAAGCTGGTGAGTGGCAGAGCCATACCCAGACTCCAAATCCCATGGTCCTGGTAACTGTGCTTTACGTCTCCTCCTTTACCCATCGTGACTTCAACTTTTTGTTCTAGAAAATGCCTTAATGCTTTTTCTTTCTCCGACCTTTCTTTCTCCATACAGTTGACATTATTTTCAACCTACTGTCATTCCCTCTTTATCATGATATTTCTGAAGAATCTGATTATTTTAGTATGCTATCTAATATAGCACAAGGGTAATTAAGGAAAATGGAAAACTGGAGCAATTTCTAACTCGCTACTGAACAAGCAGACCCATCTTTTCAAAATGGTGCATTTGATTATGTCTTCTCATCTCGCATTAGATACTTCAATGGCTTCCCATTTTCTAAAACAAACCCCAACATCTTGAATGTAACCCACAAGACCCTGCGTGATCTAAATTACATCTATCACTCATAGTTTAGGTAGTCAAGGCTGGAGGGACAAATAGATAGAAAAATATCTAAACAATCCAGCCACACTGAAAGTTTATTTTTCACTCATACAACAGCCCAGACAGATATTGTTCGGCTGGTGGTTTTCCTGGGAAACTGGGGCTCTTTTAATTCTCTGGCTTCTCTTTCCCCTGGGGCCCCCTTCTCATCTTGAATGGGAAAGAGACCATGGAGGTGGGGCATGGAGCAGGGAGGAAGAACAGCTGTTCCTTTGGAGCCAGGTGCCCTCACGTCCCATTTGCTGGAACTCTATCACAGGACCACACCTCAGTGAAAGGGAGGCTGGGAAATGTAGTCTGGCTTTGTGCCTTCAGACTAGGGGGACGTGGATTTGACAAGCAGCTGATAGTCTTTCTAAATCAATCTATGACTCTCATCCTCTCCCAGTAAGCTACAGCTACGCCGTCCCACAGTCCTTAAGGCTCTACGCTTATCTGTCCACAGGGCCACTACATGTACTTCCTGTGGACGGACAGAGACTGAACCTACTCCTCTAATTTGGTCGACTCTCACTTCTCTTTCATTGGCTCCCTGCTCTTGCATCAGTCCCCCAGAGAATTCCTTAGACATGCCCCATCAGCCATAGTCTTGCCATATGCTATCACAAAACCTTGTTCATGTCCTTCATAACACTTACCTCCATTAAAAAAGTCAGCATTTCTGTGATAGTTTCATTACTGTCTGAATTGCTCTTGATCATATTGCATCCTAAGTACCTAGCACAATTCCAATAGCCACTCAATAAATATTTGTCAAAAAATATATATGGCATAAGAATTGTGTCAGTAGATTCAAGCAGTGGCATAGATCATGTTCTTATCCTGGGACTGCTTTATAAACTTAAGTTGCTCAGTTACTCAGGAGACAGTTGGGAAGTGGGGCTGTGAATCTTCCTCTCTACACACAGATTACTTTTTCTGTTTAGTCCTTTACTCCCTTCCTACTTATTAATTCATCAAATATATACTGAGTTTATATCAGCCATTATACTGGGTCCTGAGAATATGTAAATACATGAATTTGCATATGCAAAATATTTTGTCCTCAAAGGATTCTGGATAGCAAAGGAAATTGACATCTATTCAACACAGTAGGCGGTGCTGTTACTCCTGCTGCAACAGGTATGAGTGAGAGGTAGTATAAAAGATATTAATTATTTTATGTTGGGCAGGAGATTTCTATTTCTCAGAGAGCTTTTAGGTATGTTATCACCTTCCATACTCCAACAAATTTAGGGCCAAATAAGCCAAGTTGTATGGACTCTCACTCTGTTTCTCCGATGACTAAAGAGAAGCTCAATGAATTTGAGAAATGCTGGGGACCTATAGTTGCTGCAGCATAGGGGTCCTGGGGACAGGGTGGTCCCTAAGGTGGTGCAGGGACTGGGATGCCCAAATGGAAAGAACACTTCAGAGCTTTCATAGAAATGGTTTTTATCAACTATTCCAGGTATATTTAACATTTTAATAATCTGTATGGCCTTTTCAGAAGACTATCAGCCCACCTTTCAAACTATATTATGTCTACTAAACCATGTTTCCTCAGTTCATAATTTTATTCTCTTTCTTAAAAATACATTTTTAGGCTCGGTGTCTGTAGCTCAAGTGGCTAGGGCACCAGCCACATACACTGGAGCTGGTGGGTTTGAATCTAGCCCTGGCCAAACAAGAATGACAACTGCAATCAAAAAATACCCATGCGTTGTGGTGGGCACCTGTAGTCCCAGCTACTTGGGAGGCTGAGGCAAGAAAATCACTTAAGTTCAGGAGTTGGAGGTTGCTGTGAGCTGGGATGCCACAGCACTCTACCAAGGCCAACCCAGTGAGACTCTGTCTCAAAAAAAAAATACATTTTTTATAGTTAAAGGATACTATATCTGTAATAAAAGGAATCACAAAAGAATATAAGTCAAGTGAATTTTTCTTTATTTCTCCAGAAAACCAGTTGCTCAATCCTCTCCTGAGAGGCAGTGAGAACTTCTGTATCTCAAACATTGTGTGAAACCTATAAACTGTTGAATACATACAGGGCTATACTATTCTCTTGAGTCTGCTGTTTGCATTTTTTGCTTAATATAGCTTGGAAGATTTTTTGTATGTAGGCTGCCTCATTCTTTTTCACTGCTATAGAGTATAATCCCATGGTGACTATTTCTTTATTTAATCATATACATATGTATATATAACCCATTATGTAATAGAGATTATGTTATATATATAAGACAATCAAATCATCTGCAAAATTTATCAAAAAATTATAATCTATGTGTCTAATATCCATAAATAAATATGGATTGTTCATTTATCCATAAAAAATCCATTAAACCAGGAGTAGGAGAACTATAGCCCAACAGCCAGATCTGGCCCACCACCTATTTTTGTAAATATACTTTTATTGGAACACAGACACTCCCATTTGTTTATATAACAGCAGAGTTGAATAGCTAAGAGCGAAACTTTACATTCCAAACAAAACCTAAAATATTTACTCTCTGGCCTTACATGACAAAAATTTACCAACTCCCAGATCTCATATGGTTTATTTATTTCATTATTTAGGTCCTATCTGTAAGGACTAAATAAATCAACCTTGCATGGATTGTTTTTGTTTGTTTGCTTACCTGTCTTCTTAAGTAGGTGTTTAGGTTGTTTGCAATCAATGTTGCAATGATCATCCTTGTACATAAGGTTTTGGGCAAAGTATGATGTCTATACAGTAGATAATTATTAGTGGATTTACTGGAACTATTGTTCTGTGCATTGCACGTTTTTATAGACATTGCCAAGTTTCTTTCCAGAGAGTCTGAACCGATCTTCACTCACACAAAGCAGAGTTTGTAAAGGCCTGCTTCTTCCCATCTTCACCAACTCCTGGATAGATGCACTATATATTTTTAAAATTATGAATATGGTTGAATATCCTTATATATATTCAAAAGTCATATTCTCTCCCCTAAAAATAATATACTAAAGATTTTTCTCACTTTTAAAAGATTGGGGTGATGTTTATTTTTATTTTTATTTATTTATTTATTTTTTGAAACAGTGTCTGAGCTGTCACCCTGGATAGAGTGCCATGGCATTACAGCTCACAGCAACCTCCAATTCCGGGGCTCACGCGAGTCTCCTGCCTCCGCCTCCCAAGTAGCTGGGACTACAGGTGCCCGCCACAACGCCTGGCCATTTTTTGGTTGCAGTCGTCATTGTTGTTTGGCGGGCCCGGGCAGGATTCGAACCCACCAACTGAAGTGTACGTGGCTGGCGCCTTAGCCCGTTGAGCCATGGGCGCCGAGCCGTGATATTTATTTTTAAATTGTTTTTTTACAGTAGGAGAATTAGTAATATGTTGTATTTGAGGTATGAATTTTATATACTTTTGTCATCCATTTGTCTTTCTGCAATAAAAGCAAACAAGAAGATTTTGAATATATAATAGTATTTTAAATTTTTTTCTTGGAAAGATAGTCTATATTTCAAGATTGGAAAGATCTTATTTATAAGGATCATTTTTAGGAAGTAATTTTTTTAAACTTCCATGTTTTCTTCTAAAAAAGTTTTATATTATTGACTTGCTTGAGATTATTTTTGGCAAATGAAGTAATGTAGAGATTCGATTTTATTTGATTTTATTTTTAGAAAAGTTCTCAGGTGTCCCCAGTCCGTCCTTTAGATAACCTCTTTTCTCACTGATACAAAATGCAAACTTTATCATAAATCAAATCTCCATCTGTACTTAGGTCTTTTTTTCAATTTTGGTTTTATTAATCATTCCATCCCTGTGTCAGGCATTGTGCTAAGCAATTTACATCCATTGCCTTATTATTCTAACTATATAATGTCTTAGCTTACAAGGCTAATCCTACCACCTACTTGCTTTATCTTTTTAGAATTTTTCTGGTTATTTTGCATCATTATTCCCCCCCTGAGTTTTTAATTAGTTTTTTTCCTACCCCCCAAATTTCAATTCAACAACAAAATATACTTTATGTAATTTTAATAAGGATCGTGTTGCATTCGTGTATGAATTTAGGGAGATTGGACTTTTTTGCAAGATTGAGTTATCTTAGCCACGAGTGGCAAATATCTTCCGATTTATTAATATGATCTACATCCTAGTGGTTATAGGTGTAGTTTACTGGGGCTGTTATAAGAAAATAACACAGACTGGTGGTTTCAGCAGTAGAAATTTATTTTCTAGAGTTCTACAGGTTGGAAGTTCAATACCAAGGAGCCAGGACAGACCTGTTTTCAGGTCTGTCACCTTCTTGCTGTGTCCTTACATGTCCTTTCCTGGTCTGAGAGAAGATCTCTGATGTCACTTCCTCTTCCTATAAAGATGCTGTTCCTATTTATTAAGATCTCACTCTTATAATCTCCTTTAACCATAATTATCTCCTTAAAGATCTGGCTTTTAAATTCAGTCATATTAAGGGGTAGGTCTCCAAAAGATGAATTTTAGGGAACAAAATTCAGACCATGACAACACAGATTTTTAGATCCTATGTATTTCTTATAAAATTTATTTGATGATTTTTTTGTTTTTGCTTTTGAAATGAAGTCTAGTATTCCTTTATACTCTCTAGCTGTTTTCATTCATATCTATGCAAAATAATGTTAGGAAATTATCCACTCTTTTTAAACTAACAAACTGACATTAAATTTAATCAAGTGCCTTTTCATTACCTTTGATCATTTATAGCCATTGATTACCAAATATAATAAATTGTGCCAAGAGGCTACAAATTGCATTTGGGCTTGAAGAACCATTCTTTTCATGTGCTAATTTTTTGCTTATTTTTTGTTTTTGTCAATTACATTTTATTTAAGCCTTTCTGCATCAGTATTTATGTCTGATTGTTTGGTTGTTTTCTGGGGCTTTGTCAAAAGTCAGTATCAATGGTGTTAGGGCTTCAGAAACTGATTTCACATGTGTGTGTCTGTGTTTCTTCTGCATGTTTTGGAACAGTTTACACATGTTTAAAGTTCTGTGTTCACTGAAGGTTCATTGAATTCACTTGAAAACTCTTGGGCCCTCAGCATTGATTGGGAAAGAGCAGTGGGAATACTCAGGTTGGGGTCCCTGGAAGAGTGCCTGATATAAGGCTTCTTGTGAGCATGGTCTATGGGGAGCGTGTGTCCAGAAAAGGTGCACAAGGGAGCAAGGATGTGGTTGCAGGTGCACTTGTGCTTCAAGCTAATAACGTGGAGAGTTCCAGAGAATTGGTCTTCTTGAGGTTGAGGGCTGGGCATTCTGCACCTCTCCCCAATGTCAGCCAAGCATTGGCTGCCACCTGCCCCACTGGCCAGCTCTACCCCTCCAGACAATGGGGTGGAGGTGCAATCTCCCAGGAAAGACAGGAGGCTTCCACTGGGCAGAGGGCAATGCTCTGGAGAAGGAAGTGTCTGAGCTAGCAGGCAAAGCTTAGCCTCTGGGGCTGGGAGCCCTGGCCTAGGGAAGGGCCGTGGACAGCCAATGGCTTCCACTGCAGGGTAAGAAGCTCTTCCGCAACTGGACCCTTTGGTTACTGTCTTCCTGAAGACCGTTTTTCTATCACAAAGTTGGAAACATATTCAATCAAATCCTTCTCAACAAATTCCTATTCTTTATACCTGTGATCACCACGAATTAGTTTACTTTATTAAAAATGGTTTTAAAACAGAGAAATATTTGCTATAAAAGAAAAGATTAATGTTTAGGGTAAAATGTTGAAATATCTCTTCAGCTCCCTGTCCACTTCTCTTCCTCCTTGGAAATAGCTATTATTATCAGGTTGCTCCTTGTGTGTGTGAATTATGTGCATGTGTGAGTACGGTATGTATAGATGTGTGTGAGATATATATACAAATGCATAAATACACATAGTGCTAAGCATTTGCACAGCACTTATTTGTAAGAAAACAAGGAAGTCGATTCAAAGAGGTGACCACACAGCCAGCATAATTGTCACATTTTCTGATGCAGACTGGTTTATTTCCTCCAGTGGAAAGTGATAAACTTTCGGGCTGAAGTTCACAATCTATGCGTGGGGAAAAAAAGAGTTTGAACATTCAAAAGAAAACATAGATTAGCATCCAGGTACAGTGAAGCCGAGGCCATTCTGAAAGGGAGTGAAAAGGGTGGAGAGGCTGCTGACCAGCAAATCTCCCCAACATCAGAGGCTCAAGCAGTCTCTTTCAACTGAGAAAAGTCATATTATTGGAAAACGATTCAGTAATCTCTTCTTTACCTTCCTCATTTTCCTATATAAACCTATATAAACCTAGTAAGCATTATTCAGCATATTCTCAGTGTCACCCTGGGTATGTTGTTTAGCAATCATGATCTTTGGACCCCAGTTGCCTTATCTGTCATCTGGGGGAATGATAGAATGACTTTTTATAGGGTTGTTGTAGGTTTAAATGACATGAGGTTTGCAAAGCACTTAACATGTTGCCTAGCATATTGTAAGCACTCAATGAGTTATTGTTGATTTACTACATGTGTGTTTCTCTGGCACACTAATTGCTTAATAATATCATTATACATTATCATTTTTTAACTTAGATATTAAGGAAGCCTGTGAAGTTTATATAGACAAATACCAAACTATCCTCCCCCAAAGTAAAGCACGAGAAAAACAAATGTCTAGTGTGACTCACGTGTCCCAGTGTTGGGCTGGTGCATTACCCAGATGTTAGTGAAGCAATTTCTTCTTGTAAATGAATAACCCTTGTAAATGAATAACTCTTGCCTGAAGGTGTTTCTGCCTTTTGGATATAGGGAAGATGAGTATTGATCGAGAAATCACACTCCAAGATGGCAAATACAAGATCCCTATCAACTGCAGGCTAGCCAGTTACTTGATAAAAAATAAGCAAATGAGTAAACAGATCCTTAAAGCAGCTGAGCAGCATTTGAAATGGGTTCCTCTCTGTCTAAGCTGTCATCTCTTCTCTTAGTAGGAGTGTGGTAGGAAGCTGGGGAGCTGGAGGTTAATTTTTTTCAGCCGATTCTCTCAGTGGGCTCCTGAGTCAGGTGGCATGCTCGCAGGAGAAAGCAGCATTTGTGGGAACACATGCCCCCTGGTGCCCCATTCCAGCTTCGGCTAATAAGTAATTCCATCTCTGATCCTTCTGTGGATCTTAGAAATGTCTATTTTCTCAAGATTGCTAATTGTGTGTGCCCTCCCTGGGGAGATGGCAGCAGAGAGGAGTCTCTTGCTGCTTCTTGTAGAAGAAACCCTCAGGGAAGCCTGGAATGGAACGAAATCCCTCTGGGTTTGGGATAAGGGAAGTCTGCTCCATTTCCCTGATTGCTAAGAAGGGAAGGCCACAGAAGACCCTTTAATACCTCTTGGTGGTTTTGTCATTTGGAGAGACCCCCAAAATGTAACCGCAGAGTGTGCCAGTCACCCTCACAGAGACTTCGAATAGAGCTGAGTGGCCCAGACTAGAATTACAATTGTGCATCAGTTCCGTGCCTGACGTCCAAGCCGGGCAGTGATCTTCAGCTGTATGTGCATTTTCCCAGCTTGGAGATTTTGCTGGCAAACGGCATGGTTGTCAGTAGGCACAGTGCCGGCCCTCTGCAGAGCTGGCAGGGAATAGGGTAATGTACTCGGCACCCACAGAGCCCAAAGTCACTTGAAAGAGACTTCATCTAGATGGTCTCTGGATGAAGTTGGCAGAGAGATAAAAGGGATGCAGGGCTTTCATCTCAGCCACATTGTTTGGTTTCAGCGATGGTCCCAGCAAACATTTCATCCGTTTTCATTCCTCGAGATGAAAACGTCTTTCTGGTCCACATGGAGAAAGACGTGAGAAGCTACAGGAAGAGCCCGTGTGGGAGGAGAGGATAGAAGAATGCACATGATAGACCCTCTGCAGTCATATTTTCCAACTTCAGATTTTCTGCAGAAGCTCCTGCAGTATGAATCTGAGAGCGCATTACAGTGCTTTCACCTGAGAACCTGTGATCGCAGAGAGCGTGTTTGCAGGGGCGTCCCCACCTCTTAGCCAATCAACAAGTGTGCTCCACAACTTTTCAGTGAGCTGCTCTCCTTCCCAAATGTTCTTTCTTTCTTTTTTTTTTTTTTCTTTTTATTGACTCATAGCTGTGTACATTAGTTTAATCATGGGGTACAGGGTGCGGGCTTCATATACAATCTGAAATATTTTCATCCACCTGTTTGACATAACCTTCATGGGATTTTCTCATTTATTGTGTGAAGACATTTGTGTTCTGCATTTAGTAGGTTTCACCTGACCCTTCCAAGATGCACCTCAAGTGTGATCCAAATGTTCTTTCTTTTTCACGAGTAAGTTCCTAGTTGTCCCCTTCAGTCTTCAGGAAAACAAACCACTGGCCACTTACTTTTCCCGTCATCCTGTCCTTGTTCACCACCTTCATTCCTTCTGCTCGGTTTCATGGTTGTCTTCAGTACATGAGCGTTCATCAAAACACGCTGCTGCATTTTCTCCTTAATTCTCTGGGCTCGGTATAGGGCTGCTATATTCACTAAGTAATATAATAAAAGCAGTAAACATTTATGAACATTTCCTATCTGTCATGCACTGTGTTATGTGCCTCATAGAAATCATCCAAGTTATCCTCAAAAGCAATCCCGTGAGGTAGACATTGTGACTGTTCTCGTCGTGCACATGAGCAACCTGGGGCACACAGATTTTTTGGGGGGGAGGGCAATGTGCTATTCAAGAACACATAAATTTAAATTGTCTTTTTAATGTTTTTTGTTTTAAGATAGAGTCTCACTTTGTCCCCCTGGTTAGAGTGCTATGCTGTCCCAGCTCACAGCAACCTCCAACTCTTGGGCTCAAGCAATTCTCTTGCCTCAGCCTCTGAAGTAGCTGGGACTATAGGTGGCTGCCACAACGCCCAGTTACTTTTAGAGCCAGGGCTGGCCTCAAACTCATGAGCTCAGGCAATCCACCAGCCTCTGCCTCCCAGAGTGCTGGGATTACAGGCATGAGCCACTGCGCCTGGCCTTGTCTTTTTTAATTTTTAAATTATAGTTGGCCTTCCACATCTGTAGGTTCTTTGTTTTTTAGTATAGCCTTCATGGCATTTTCTTAGTTATTGTGTTAAAACATTTATATTCTACATTTACATCTGTAGGTTCTGTATCTGAGTTCATCTAATCACAGATTGAAAATATTTTTAAAGATGGCAAGTATACTAACATATACAGATTTTATTTCTTCTCATCCTTTCCATAACACAAAGTAACAACTGTTTACATTGCATTTGCATTATATTAGCTATTGTAAGTAGTCTAGAGATGATTGGAAGTATATAGAAGGATGTGTATATGTTACATGTAAGTATTAATACTATGACATTTATGTCAGGGGCTTGAGCATCAAGGATTTTGGCATCTCTGGGAGATCCTGGAAACAATTCTCCATGGATATCAAGGGACAACTCTATTTACTTTAAAATAATTTCAGACTTAGAAAATGTTTGCAGAAATAATCCAAAAAATTAGCACATAGCCTTCACCCAGTTTAAAAAACTATGCAATTAGGTAAATACTGTCACCTAATCTACAACTCTTATCCAACTTTTGTATATCATTAATGTCCCTTTTTTCTGGTTTAATTCATTAAATGCCTCAGCTTTTCTTTCTTTTTTATGACTGTGTTAGTTACCTACAGCTACTTTAACAAATTGCCCACAAATTTGGTGGCTTAAAAGCTACAACAGAAATATTCCCTCAGAATGAGATCTAGTAACAGAAATTTATTCTCTCATAATTTTAAAGGTTAGAAGAGTAAAACTATGTCATCAAGGTTGGTTCCTGGGAGGCTCAGAGGGAGAATCTTCTTCCTGCCTCTCTTCCAGCTTCTTGTGGTTTTCATTATATATGTGGTGGTGTGTAATAATCATAATTGTCTAATTGCAGAATATTTTCATCACCTCCCAAAGAAGTTCTCACTCATTAACCATAACACCCTATTACTCCCTCGTCCCTGCCTCCACTGACCAATAATCTAGTATCTGTCCCTCTAGGTTGTCTGCTCTGCTGCTCATTAATTTTAGCCATCCATTGGCAATTCTTACAACAATTACTACTGTAGTGCATGACAGATGGTGATATTTTTAGGCCACTCATATTTGAAGACTGAAAATTATGATGACCCATCCAAAGGATTAAATTATGTGCACTATTATGACATGACTTGTATGCCCAGGACAGTCTTGCTGTCCACTGACATTTATCATTTATCTCAGACAAAAGCATCCTGTTGGATAAGTTATATGGTACCTCCAGTTACCCATCACTCAGGTTGTTTATGGTAATGTTTAACACGTTAAATCTACTTCCATAGTCCTAGGAGGGTCTTGTACATGGAAGAATTTGTAGAGGACTTATTCTCTCCCTCCCTCTCGTATTTTAAAGAAATTCTTTCTGCCCTGAACATATTCCCTCACAAAATCAGGAAGCAAAATGCTCTTTGTATTTCCTTGTGATCCTTTTTTGAGTTGTGCATGACGTTACTGTTTAATCTCTTGCCTTTTCAGCAAACTTCTACTGAGACTACCTCATGCCAGGTGACCCACTCTGCTTGTTTTCATGTCATAGATGTTTTTGTAGATGCACGTATGTACACTCAGTTGTAGTAAAGATATATTATGTACAGTGAATGATGGTTCGTGGCCCAGAATTTTTGCCATGTTGAAATCTCCAAATGTAATGCAGTCATTGATTGCTTTACATTTATTTTCAGCCATTTTCCCTGTGCCTCTCATTGGTTTACAAGGATGCTTAATTTTTTCTCATGGGCCACTGCTAAACTGGAGTACCTTATGGTGCTGCAATTGCTTTTTAGGTATTATGAAAAATAATAATCATTTTAGTTTGGGCCGCTAATTCCAGATCCTAGAGATGTATTTAGCTAGAGTTCTTGGTTATGTGCATTCTGTAAGATGGTTGAACAGAGTGGTACTTGGATAAACAACCATTTATTAGGTGTTTACTGTATGCTAGGAATTGCATTAACTACTCCACACAGGTTATTTCAGTAATATAAAATGTCTTTGTATCTGTGACTCTATCATAAAACAATGGCTTCATGAAATTTGCAAGTTACTTAGGGATGACTGTACTTTTATTATAGGCTTTGTAGATTGGGCCCAGGATTACTTTCTAGGGACTCTGGGAGATGATTCCAGGACAAGGACAATTCAAGGACAATTGTTCTCCAGAGCAATGCAAGAATTGGTTTGCAATGGATTATAAAGGATTGCTTTGCATAAGACCATACAGAAATCTGTGTATATTGAGGATAAGAAGCAAAACATAAATCTACTTAATTACTGTCCTGAAAAATATTAGGGAGACCAGTTAAATACAATATGGTAATAAAAGGTCCTTAAATTTTGAAAAGTCCTATTGCAATACTAAGGGTTGGTATTGTTGTCATCCATATAGTTTATGGTTAAGGAATTTAAATCTTAGAGTTGAGCAACATGATCAAAGTCACGTACTTGCATGATGTGGAATTGTTTGGATTCAATCTGGGATCCTGTTCTCTATGGTTATGTTAGAGCTATGGTAAGCATATTAATTACACAGGACAATCTCAGTGTCCAATGACATAAGTCATACCTAATTGAATGATTATGGCTCAATCTAGTGATTACTTAAGTTGTTCAGAATAAGGTTGAAACCACGTTACCATTTCTGTGGCCCTGTGTGGGTCTTGCTGAGAAGAAAGATATTTAAGGGATCTATTAAGCTCAATTTTATCATTTTCTTTAGCCATATTTGCTAGCCCAGAAATAGGATTCAAGAAAATTCATGATGAGAGTTATTGGGAATTGGGCTCAGGAGGAATAATACAGGATTAAGTTGTAAAGAGGGGCCCTTCACCAAGACCATTGGTTCCAAGCTCAGGGAGAGAGAGCAAAGTCCCAGCAGGAAATGCTCTAGAACACTTTCAAGACTCTAGATGGCAAGATGTGTTTTAAAAACAACATCAGTACATATGAGAAAGGGGGACGGGGAACATGAGTAACTTAAGGGCAGAATTATTTAAAATCTCAGAGTTTCAGTAGTTTGCAATTGACAACATGCTAGTTTAACATGTTGGTTTTGGGTGAATATACAAGTAGGTGTGGCTCTTGGGGGCTCCATGTGACTTTTACAATAGATGTAACATAACTACTTCTATTTGCTCATTATGTCACTCTGGCATTCTTGAGTCATGCCATCATCTTCTGTGATCCACTCCGTTGGAGTTGTTCTGGAAGTGTATGTGTTGTGTGTGTTTAGTTTAGCCTCAGTGCTACCCAGGTGGGGATCCTTGGTCTGGATTATCACTAATAAGGCAACACTAATCTTGGAAAGGCTCTACTTGCCGTCTTGGGAACTATGCCTGTTCATCTCATGTCAACAAATTTTTCTTGAAGAACACTGTTCTTCAAAAGCCCCCCAAATGCATTCACCTTCCCTGTGGGATGCAGAAACAACTCGTGTGTGTCTGAACAGACAGGCAGCAGAGAGAGCCATTTGGGCTCAGAAATATTAATGTAATTTATGCAATAAACACTTTTTATGTTCTAAGGTAGAATCATAAATCTCTTTTAATTATTCATATGCAAATGTTGAAAGTCTCACATACGGTTATAATGGATGAGAGTCCATAATGACTCCTGTCCTATTCAAGTTTAATGGAGGAGAAATAACACACAGAGATACTCACGCAATCAGGATTTCCTCTGGCCTGATTACAGCACACAGAGGTAAAAGGTATTGGTGGGCAACAAGCGTCCTTAGAGTTTGTTCACTCTAAGGACATAGAGTGAAACATAGTTCACCCTAAAGGTTTAATAACAAAATAATTATTTACAGTCAGCAATGCTCAGTTATTTATGGACCTTTTGTCACTGAGCCCTACCCATGACTAGTATGGAATTCCATGAATGGAGTCCTGTAGGGATTTCACTACTCGCCTTTACGAGAGAGTGACAGGGAAAGGAGTGGACAGTAACTCCTGCATTTTGCTGTTTTGGTTTTGAATAGTGTGTTACACATTTCAAATTATCCTGAGACTTTTATTAATTATTTTTATCAACAGCCTTAGTCATAAATTAAGTTTTTTTTTTTTTTTTGCAGTTTTTGGCTGGGGCTGTGTATGAACCCACCACCTCTGGCATATGGGGCTGGCGCCCTAATTCTTTGAGCCAAGGGTGTCACCCCATAAATTAGTTTTATATGACTGCCAGAAGCAAGTGCCTTATTCCCTAGCAAGTAAGTTAAAGAAATAAGACCCCCAAACTGGTCATTTAATCCTTAATACTAGCCAATTCCTTTTCAGTTGTTGGTAGGGACCAAAAGCTCAGGGCTCAGGCTTTGTCCTCCATCTTCAGGCTCTGTTGACCTGTACAGTGGCTCTATTTTTAAGCAGGCTCTCCCTCATGGTGACAGGAAAGTGTCAACAGTTCTAGGCCTGTATCACACCTAATGCTTCAGAAAACCTGATGCTTTTGGCCTTGTTCTTCCCAACTAACGGTTCAGATTCTTCTTTGATCAAGTCATGTGCTCATCTCTGAGCCAATCATAACTGTGGCAGAAGGTGATAGTATAGATGGGTCACGTGCTCATCTCTGAGCCAATCATGACTGTTGGCAGAAGGTGGTGGTGGTGTGGTGTAGTTGAGTCATGTGCTTATCTCTGAGCCAATCATGACTGTTGGCAGAAGGTGATGTTGATGGGTTATGTGCTCATCTCTGAGCCAGTCATGACTGTTGGCAGAAGGTGGTGGTGGTGTGGTGTAGTTGAGTCATGTGCTCATCTCTGAGCCAATCATGACTGTTGGCAGAAGGTGGTGTGGTGTAGTTGGGTCATGTGCTCACCTCTGAGCCAATCATGACTGCTGTGGAAGGTGGTGGTGTAGTTGGGTCACATGCTTATCTCTGAGCCAATCCCAGAGGCTGCCAGAATGTGATGTTCTGGCTGGAGTGTGGTGCATCTCCTAGGAATCCCGGGAGTTGGCAGGGAAGACCCCCATCTCAAGCCTTTTTGTGGAACTGCTGACTTTAAGCTTATTATAACTTCAGTCTTACATAGTTCTGATGAAAGACTGGGAGGATAAAGCCGGTTGAGAGTAATGGTATGGATGGCATTTCGAGACCAGGCTTGCTTTTAAATATACAAGCCCTTTCTTTCCTTGTTAGAAATAAGCTAGTAAATCGTTCAAGTGAACCATGAAGGCGGGCATCTCAGGGAGGGTATTTAGGCTGCTGGGGGATCAGGATTAAGTGATGAAGGGAGAGAGAGCTCTGGGTGTAACTCTCTCTGGATACTTTGCATTCTTACCAGATTTCAGAAAATCTCGTTAGCTCTACCCTTAAAATAGACTCCAGTGTCAAGTAGATAATGTGTTGCCTAAATCACTGCAGGGTTTCCCAGCCGTCTCGCTGCCCCTTCTCTTACCCCTTGGTGCCCCTCGTCCTCTTCTGCCCTGGCCATCGGGGTGGGCTCCGCGCAGGCTCCTGGGAACCGCCACTCTCCACTCTTGTCGCTTATCTGGGTCATCAAAACCGTCCCCTTTTACCCCTTCAATCTAACCTCATCAGCAGCCCGGGGAATTCTCCCGAATGTACCTTTCAGCATGTCGTTTTCCAGTTGAAAATGCTTCGATGACTCATGTCACTGGAGGTGACCTTCGTGGTCCCCTCTACCGTGACCGCCGGCTCCGCCTCCAGACACAGACGCGCTTCCAGCTCTGCTCAGCCGCAGTTTCCCCGGGAGTCACGCCAGCGTGCCAGCTGTGTCCCTCCTTCGGGGAACTGTCGCCTGCCGTTTCCTTTGCTTGAAATGTGTTGCTTCAGATTCCCACCTGGCTTGTCCCTTCCTTGTTTTCTATCTTTGTCCAAATGTCAACTTTCCAATTAAGCCTTTGATGGCCACCGTATTGGGCTCCTGCGGCTGCCGCAGCAGATCCCCGCGGACTTCACCGGTCTAAAACGTCACAGACTTGTCATCTTAGAGTTCCGGAGGTCACAGTCCACGGTGTTTCCCACGGGCTGAAATCGAGGGTCTGCAGAGCGGTGCCCCTTCTGGAGGCTGAGCTGAGAACAGGTTTCCTTACCTAGCAGAGTCGCCTGCACTCCGGAGCTCACAGCCCCTCCCCCACGCTCCACCTCCCCCCCCCCTGCAGTTCGGCTCTTCTCTGCCAATTTCATCTTCACATTTCTTTCGCTTTTTTGCAAAGATCCGCATGATTACATTGGCTTCACTCAGATAATCCAAGAGAATCTCCCCATTGCAAGATCCTGGACCTAATCACATCTGTCCAGTCCCTTTTGCCATGTAAATAACATATGCACAGATGTCTGGAATTAGAGCATGGGCATCTTTGGAGGACTTCCTGCCCTGGGTACCCCATGTAAACCAGCACCCCTCCCCCGACACTCTGTCTCCCCGCCTGATGTGCTTTGTATTTGACTAATTTGTTCAGTGAGTTGATCAAGGGGCTGTGAAAGTGACTTGAAGTGAAGGATTTTAGGAAGTACCTGCTATTTACCGGAGCCTGGAATATAGCTTCCCTCAGAGTAACTGTTCAACATTTATTTTTGGAAGCAACAAATTTATTATTATTTTTTTAAACCTTGCAATAAACAGTAAGATTCCTACTTTGGGCTCCTGTAAATGCTGACAGAAACCAGTATTTTAAATGGCATTACTCACCAAATACTCTGCTTAATCGAGACAAGGTGAGGTAGGGACCAGCATCCCATACCTGTGAGCGTTCCTCTACAGCCCTCCTGTGCACAGTTTGACTTGGCGGCTTAGTATGTAGCATTTGACACTTGTATCTTCCTTCTCTCCATCTGCAATACGATGTCTGTACCTGGGAGTGAAAAAAAATTTTAAAAGAGCATTTTGTTATTAGCCTTTGAAACAAAACAAGGGCTTTGTATTTCATCGTTATAATTAAAATTTGCTTTACATTATTTTTAAACTGTTATCTTTGCTGTGAGGAGAATAACCTAAAAATAGTATTTGTGAATTTGGCCGCAGAAGGGTATGTGTGAATTTGTAATCCTACCATCCCCCAATGAAAAATGGGTAATTTTCCAATACGAATAATATAAAACAATTTAAACATTGCTACTTCAAAATTTAAATGTATGGTAGTAAATTTTTGAGTGATACAGGTGCGTGGTACAGTTATAAGGTCTTCAGAGTGGTCTGATGCCCCTTGCCCAGTGCTGCCACTTGCCCAGTGCTGCTCCATAAAGCTTTCTACAATGATGCACCTGCTCAGGGTCTGTGCTGTCTGGCACAGTAACCACTCCCCACATGAGATACCCAAACCCTCAAGATGTGACTAGTATAATTAAAGAAATAGATTTTTAATTAAAAAACCCCACACATCCATAGTATCAGACAACACAGCTCTAGCCATTAAGCCCCTCGTTTGCCAAGCTAGTTCTGTTGCCAGCTGGTGCATATTCTTTTGTGTCCCAGGGTGTGATCGCAGGGCATGGAAGCTAAACAGTATGGGTCAGCTGGGGCAGATCCTATCCTTCTGGTTGACCCCATCAATTTAGCCTTTGTTGTGGAAGATTATTGTCACAGAGTAAAGGGATTTGAAGCCCTGGATGGTGGCCAATGCCTTTGCTGTCTCAGACCAGGACATGCCAGCCCTTCCTGGTCAGTCTTTTCCCTAAAACCTTTCTGGATCTGTCTTTAAAAAGCTGCTAAGTAAATTCCAGGAGAAAGAGACTGTCTGAGGTGTTTCATAGTGAACGACAATGAATTATTGCATGTATGAGGACAACACCATTGATGTTTCACTGTGACTGTCAGTTGAGAGGATGGATTACTTCAATGCCCTCAAATTCCATTGATTATTACACTTTGTGAGTTCTCCTTGTGAATGTGTTGATTGGTGACAGGGTGCAGGTTGATGAGAATCTAAAAAGAAACTAAAACTGACAAGTTTTCTTTTCTAAAAACTTTTCTGGATCTCCAGTAGTATATGCTCTCCAGAAAATTATTTGATGCGAGTAATCAACTTTTCTACATTGGTTGGAAAGTCTCAAAGGCACTCAACAAAAGATGGACCGTCACATCATGTCCCATATGTGCTGATTAAAATTTAAAATAACGTGGTATTGTAAGGCAAGAAGGCTAAGATAATTTCCTTCAGGGGCCCAGGTGAGCAGAGATAACTGTGCCTTTATATCTTTTATCTTTGGAAAAGATTGCTAAAGATTTCTCTTCTGATAGCCTTTTCTTACTAATCTGTGTCTCAAGTAAGACTTCAGCCTTGTCCACTGAATATTTGGGTAAATATTAAAGCCTATCAGGTGAATACTGATTTTTACCTGCACCTTAATTGTTTCTCAAAGATGACGTATGGAGGAAAATCCAAAGTTGCGCGTGATCTAAGTAAAATTATCATAGCATGGAAGCAACAAGTATTTTCATTTCAGAACATCCTTCCACTTAGCTCATGTGTCCATAGAAATGCAGAGATAAATGCAGAGGAACCCTTTAGTTCAGATTGTCTAGCTGTGATTTTGCATGCTGGTGTTTTAAAATTCAGACGTATTATGGACACATTGCCATATTAAAAATTACTACGATAGAAACAAACATTTCTGAAATATTTACTCATTTCATAAAAATGTTTTGAGCCCCTATCAGATAAGCAGTTTACATATCTCATTTAATTTCTGCAACTCTAAGCCAGTTATTTCTGGAGGGGGGTGAAATAAATTGTTCAATGTAATAATACAGCTCAGAATGGTAGAATAAGGACTTGACCCCCAACTTATCTGGCACTAAAGTCTGTGACCTTAAAAGTTGTTACACTACCTACATGATTATTTTTGATGACTGGCTTGCATTCCATTATTTACGTCTCACAATTTGTTTAGGGCAGCTGGAAAAATCTTTTATTCAATTATCTGACTCTGGACACAAGATACTAGTCATGAAAGTGACTAGTGTTTTCCTTGGAGGCCAATTCTTATGCTTCATCTTGGAGTTGCTTAGTTTTAGCGTTTTTGACTTTCCCATGGCATCAAGCATTTGATAGAAATTTTCTTGGGTTAATGTAAAAGGGAACGGTGACCTTGAGCCATGGCAAGGTTTCCCATGCCTGTGGCGTTTGTTCCTACATCTGTAGAAATAAGAGAAATAAATAAAACCCTTGATGTGATAGCTTGGAGTTAGTTCCCCATGCTCCCCCTCTGCGCATTCAAAACAAGCTTCCCCAATAAGGAACAGCTAACTCATCGCTAAGAGACCAGCAAATCTTCTTTGTCTCCGGATAAAGCTGTTAATTGTCCATTTTTCATTCTCTCATAATCCCCAATTGTTTCATTAGTTGACAGGAGAAAATGCCATTTCGTTTCCTATTAACATATAGGACTGGTATGAAATTACATATTTTTACTCAGGGAACATCTTAGCCTGTTGTTTTATGAATAATGTTTTAGATGAAAACAAAACCTCTGCCTCATTATCCTCTTGTCCCCCAACCTTGAAGAATAACAGAAGATAAAAAATCCTGTGTTTCGTTCTCTATGAAGAGACCAAAGATTTTACATTTTGGTTAATATGTAAGAAAGATTTCCAAGAAACAATTACATCTGGACTATTGAATACTTGTCAAGACTTTATGCAAACACCACTATTGAATAATTTCACTTTTAACTTGGATTTTGGGTCATAACATCTAAAAATGCTTTGTGTGTGCTTTTTACCTGTTCTGTGATTGAAGGACAAGTTTATTGCATTTCACATAAATTGAAACAAAAACTACAGACCTTCTGAAAGAATAAAAAGTATATAATTGACTTTCAAAGTAGGTCATATATTCCACTGGCAAAAATTTAAGACAATTCAAGTTCACAGGAATGAGAAAAGAGGGAGTTTATTTTTGTGTACGTACACACATCTTAGGAAATAAATTGTCCTTGTTGATGTAAATATAACAGGCTTGCATTTCAAGAGGTATTTCAAGGCTGGTACTTAGTTAAAACACTTACATTTTAATGTGTTCTTCATAGTTACCTGTCAGTCAGGAGATAACACCTTCTTAATTATTGATTAATTACCTCAAGTTAAAAGGGCCATCCCTTCCATTGAAGACAGACTCAGAGAATTTCCTTCAAGGCAAAATCTCACTCTAGCACACCTTAGTAAAAGGTTTGATGCCTCTATGGAGATCAGTAGAAATACTGATTTGGGGTCTCTTTTACCTTTCCTCCTCCATGAGAGGGACCCACTTCCAACTCTTTAGAAGTGCTCTAAATTTTCTCTTTGAAAGTTAAATAAAATTTAACTTAAATAAAACTTTTCTTTGACAAAAAAAAAAAGAATTACTGATTGTGGTGACTAATTACTGGTGACTACAAATAAAAATTACCTGAAAAGAGTTTAAAAATTTGGTGTTAGTCACAATCTCTAAATATCTCAGTGTTTTTTTTTTTTAACTTTGCTTTTCTTGTTGTACCAAGCCTCTTCTCTGATCATTTTTCTTTACTCCAGAGATTTGTTAAAGAGATAAAAACAAACCAAAAATAAACCAACAAATATAGACGTAAATTACCTTTTTTTAAATTTTATTTTTTATTTTTTATTTTATTTTATTTTTTGAGACAGAGCCTCAAGCTGTCACCCTGGATAGAGTGCTGTGGCATCACAGCTCACAGCAACCTCCAATTCTTGGGCTCAAGCGAGTCTCCTGCCTCTGCCTCCCAAGAAGCTGGGACTACAGGCGCCCGCCACAACGCCCGGCCATTTTTTGATTGCAGCTGTCATTGTTGTTTGGCGGGCCTGGGCTGGATTCGAACCCACCAGCTCAGGTGTACGTGGCTGGCGCCTTAGCCTGTTGAGCCACAGGCGCCCAGCCCCCCCCCCCTTTTTTTATTAACGTAAAGTTCTCTAGGACCTCGAGCAATCATTTTGGTCCTTTTTTTATCAGTTGGAATCTGACATGTTACCCTTTCCGAAAAAAACAAGAAGGCAGTCAACAGCAGAAACTATAGAAAATGCTAAGAAATAGTCTTGCTGTTTGTTGATGTGGCAGTGATGCCTTTTATTTTCATGGAGTGGTATACCCAAATGAAAAATTCCTCTGATGCTGATGTTTAACTGGTAAACCAAGTCTAGATACCTGACCAGCTCATTCCCTTGATGAATATCTACATTTTCCAAACTTAGGACTTCATAAAAGTGTAATGAGTGTGTTAGGATGAAAGGGTTGTGTTGGTGTAATAAGAGAAGTCTACAACGTTCACTACAGAGTCGCACTTATAAGTGCACATACATATATAGACACACTTGCTGATGCACCCACGCATTTAGTTCAGTCTGTAGTAATTAACTAATAAGTTAATGAATACTTTAGTTACGTTTATGTGAGAAGATAATACACATTGATTCAGTTCTACATGTATACTTGTGATTTATTACACACACACATCTATCCATCTATGTAGATCAAAAGCTGGATTTACATATAAATTTCCAAATCATACAGATTGGGATCAGGAACTGGGCCCTGTTCTTTATTATATCAATAGAAACTAAAAGATTGCACGGTAAATAGTAGATACAGCATAAATGTTTGTTGATTGAATAAGTGATTGATGACTTTGTGGTTTTATTACAAACTATCAATTATTTTTCACTAAGGTGTTAGCAATAAAACTTTTACCCATAGCTGGACATGGTGGCTTGCACCTATAATCCAGGTACTTTGGGAGGCTGAGATGAGAGGTTTGTTTGAGCCCAAGAGTTTGAGAATGGTCTGAGCAACATGGTAAGATCTCATCTTTATAAAAATAAAAATTAAAAAATTAGCTGTGGGTGGTGGCGTGTACCAGCTACTCAGAAAGCTGAGGCGAGAGGTTTGCTGGAACCCAGGAGTTCAAGGTTGCAGTGAGCTATGATGACACAGCTGCATTGTATGCTGGATAGTAGAGGAATGCCTTGTCTCAAGGAAAAATGTAAAAATCTCTTTACTGAACAGGTTTAAGAAAGGGTACGTGTATCCCCACTTAACGTGTTTGTCCTTCCATTTCTCCCTATTTCTTGTGGGCTATAACAGAAAAATATTTTAATATGCTTGTTATTGGGAAAAGTCCACCTTTATATGCGGGCTTCCCTTTAAAAATCACCCTGTCTATCTCAAAATCAGGTATGTTTTGATACTTCCTATACACTCATATATCGCCCAGTCTTAGCATTCCTAAAGGCTTTATTTCCTTTTTTTTTTTTTTTTGGTAGAGACAGAGTCTCACTTTATGGCCCTGGATAGAGTGTCGTGGCGTCACACAGCTCACAGCAACATCCAGTTCCTGGGCTTATGCGATTCTCTTGTCTCAGCCTTCCCAGTAGCTGGGACTACGGGCACCTGCCACAACACCTGCTACTTTTTTGTTTGGGGTGGTAGCCGGGCTGGGGCGGTATTTGAACCCACCACCGTCTGTATATGGGGCAGGTGCTTTACTGACTGAGCCACAGGCACTGCCCTGAAGGCTTTGCTTCTTACCTAATTTGTGACTGCTTCTGTGTTTATTGGATAAAGAGGTGGTGCGTTGTTCCTGAAATTTCCCAGAAGACAAGTGATCTGTCATCACCAACACATATCAAAAGTTCTAGAATCTTCTCAGTCTGTCCAACTGAAGATAAAAATTGAAATCCTTTTGGAATTCAGAAATGGGTTAGATGGCTTGAGTATTTTTAGTCACGTAGAGTACAGATGGGACTAGATTAAATAGTTTTGAGAACTATAATACAATTTCCAGGATATAAGTAGATAAATTCATAAAGAACCACAGGCCTTGTCTTCAGAAGGTGTATGTCAGTGATTTTTAACTGGTGTGCTGGAAAAATTTTTAAAGATCATTAAATTATGTTTGAAAGAAGTTCAAAGCACAGAAAATATACTTATTTTTATTCTTCTTTTAATCAACAGAATTTCAGTGTGCCATGGAAATTTAAAGTTCAGATATGCTGTAAGATAGGAAAGCTTGAAGAACACTGGTGCAGGTCAACCAGGAAAGGGCACTATAGGAACTCAAAATTAAGAGCAGCTACTGGAGAAAATTTTCATGAAAGAGAGAGTGTAATCTACTACAGCTTTAACTAATGAGCAACCATATAGAATTGGAGGGCACTTTCCTTTAAGAAATACATTGGGAGACAAATTGGATTATCAAGAAGATTTACTTACATAGTACAATTATGTAACAATTGGAACAATTGTGGAACGATTGTAAAAGTTGGAACAAGTAGGAAGAGGGAGTCATCTTTCACTGAAAAAGTCTATGTAGAAATTGAAGTAAAGATTGGACTTAGATAATGAGTGGGTACTGCAAAAATAGAACTTGTGCCATAGAAGGCAAATAAAAAATTCACTCATAATTCCAAGGTAAGAGAAGTCTTAAAAATGATGTGAAGTTTGGGGACTACTTAGAGATCTAAAAATAGATCTGCCATTCGATCCTTTAATTCCTTTACTAGATATATATCCAGAAGACCAAAAATCACACCACAATAAAGATATATGTAACAGAATGTTTATTGCAGCCCAATTCATAATTGCTAAGTCATGGAAGAAGCCCAAGTGCCCATTGACCCACGAATGGATTAATAAATTGTGGTACATGTATACCATGGAATACTACGCAGCTTTAAAGAAAGATGGAGACTTTACTTCTTTCATGTTTACATGGATGGAACTGGAACATATTCTTCTTAGCAAAGTATCTCAAGAATGGAAGAAAAAGTATCCGATGTACTCAGTCCTACTATGAAGCTAATCTATAACTTTCATATGAAGGCTAAAACCCAGTTATAGCACAAGAAATGGGGAAAAGGGCAAGGGAGGGGAGGGGAGGGGGGAGGATGGGTGGAGGAAAGGTGGTTGGTGGGATCACACCTACGGTGTATCTTACAAGGGTACAGGTGAAAATTACTAAATGTAGAATATAAATGCCTTCATATAGTGATTAAAAGGCCATTGGGCAGCACCTGTGGCTCAAAGGGGTAGGGTGCCAGCCCCATATGCTGGAAGTGGCGGGTTCAAGCACAGCCCCAGCCAAAAACTGCAAAAAAATAAAGGCCGTGAAGGCTATGTTAAATAGTTCAATTAAAATATTTCAGATTGTATATGAAGTCAGCACATTGTGCCCCA
>CAUYON010001606.1:0-16497 GCA_963573935.1 Arctocebus calabarensis
ACGGCTGCAACCAAAAAATGACCGGGCGTTGTGGCGGGCGCCTGTAGTCCCAGCTACTTGGGAGGCGGAGGCAAGAGACTCGCTTGAGCCCAGGAATTGGAGGTTGCTGTGAGCTGTGATGCCACAGCACTCTATCCAAGGCGACAGCTTGAGGCTCTGTCTCAAAAAAAAAAAAAATAATAATAATAATTAGGAAGACCAAACAGCACCAGATATAAAGTCCTATAGTTTTTATATAGGATGCCCCTCATCATGCAATAATAAAGTTATCTTCCTTGGTATGTAGCAATATGTCACCAAATTGCTGGGCCATCTGCTCTGGTCTCATGTGGAAATTGTGTTAATCCTGCTGGGACTTCTCTGTCTCTGCCTGGATAAGTGAAACCTTAACTTCTCCACTTTGGAGACACTGACATCTTTTGTTTGGAGTCAGGGTCCTCTGGGAGGGGAGGGTCATCCTCAACCTCTGTGCTATAATAAACTCTATACATAATTGTATTTTCTCAAACTCATTATTTAAGGTAGACAGTCTCAGTGCCTATTTCTCTCATTATGAGTGAGGTAGGGGTCTTTTCATATAATCAAGAGCTGAGGGTTTCAGGAGGAAATTAGTGTCTTCCAGCAATCTGATTGGACAAATAATTTCATTCCCTATCTCCATCCTACCCATGACTGGGACCAAAAGCTCAAGAGTGAGAGAGGTCGCAGCAAGTCTCTAGTGCTCAAGCTGGTGTCAAAGGAAGGACTAGAACGCAGGCTTTCTGATACCAGGACACAGGTCTGTGCTTTGGCAATAGTGGTGAACAGGCCGGTGAAATAGTCATAGCTGTGCTTCAGGAAGATAATATGTTTAGAATGAGGGATATATTAATCATATTTTTTATTTTCTGTATTTCCTGATACTTTGACATCTTGGGGCCTTGAGGAATCTTTCCCTTCCAGGTCCAGCTAATTCCTAAAGATAGTAAATCACTAGCCTGCAAACATGCCTGTCACATGCAAACCAACCAATCCAAAGCCTGCACCCCAGTGATCTTAATCAAACTCTCATATACTATCCACCTGCCATAATCACTCCTGGGCCAGGTACAAGACAGCCTGGGACAGACTCTGTGCCCCAGAGCCCACTCGAACTACTCAACTTGCTGATCTTAATGCTGTACCCGGCCCTTCCAGTGAAAATCAGAATAAAGGCGCTCACCCTTATCTCTCCCTTGCTCCCTGCAATCCCCACTCCCCCCTGAGTGCCTGGTTCTGGGGTTCTGGATATTTTCAATATAAAAATGTCTTTCTGGCTTGGCGCCTGTGGCTCAACGGGCTAAGGCACCAGCCACATACACCTGAGCTGGCGGGTTCAAATATAGCCCAGGCCGGCCAAACAGCAATGACGGCTGCAACCACAAAATGGCCGGGCGTTGTGGCGGGCGCCTGTGGTCCCAGCTACTTGGGAGGCGGAGGCAGAAAACTCGCTTGAGCCCAGGAATTGTGGCTTGCTGTGAGCTGTGATGCCACGGCACTCTACCCAGGGTGACAGCTTGAGGAGCTGTCTCAAAAAAAAAAAAAAGTCTTTCTTCCAGACAGTCATTTCCATGTCTCTGTGTGTTCATAGACCTGATACAAACAAATCCTGGTTACGTTTAAAACAACAGGGCGGGTGAGGAGCTGACACACAGAAGGTACTTAGCGAATGTGCAAAGGAGAAGGAAGGGTCCTTTGGCGGGAGGAGCTGCAGGACACAAAGGTAGCCTTCTGGCTTGGAGGACTCCAGAGCAAGTAGTCTTGAGGGAGTTTCAGGAGAAGTCAAGGATGAGAGAAGCTGCTAGAAAGATGCTCATGGAGCTGCTGTGCACAACTGTGTTTTTTGTTTATAGTGCAAAGAAGTCTCCAATCCAGACTAAGACATAAGCCCACGAAGCTGTGCTACTTTCTAATCTGCCCTAAGCAGTACTGTTACTAACCAGACCATACAGAGGGGCTGCCTTTTTCGTTTTTTAATTAAAAAAAAAAATTTTTTTTTTTTAAACAGAATCTTACTTTGTAACTTTTGGTAGAGTGCTGTGGCATCACAGCTCACAGCAATCTCAAACTCTTGGGCTTAAGCAATTCTCTTGCCTCAGCCTCCTGAGTAGCTGGGACTACAGGCGCCTACCACAATGCCTGGCCATATTTTTGTTGCAGTTTGGCCAGGGCTGGGTTCGAACCCACCACCCTTGGTATATGGGGCTGGTGCCCTACCCATTGAGCCGCAGGCACTGCCCAGGGGCTGCCTCATTCTAATGTGCACAAGGTACTGTGAATGCTGGTGGTGACCACCCTGGCACCCTCTGGAGCCACACACCATGGTAGTTTTTGGGATACCCAAACTCTCTGATCTTTCACTATACCTTCGATCCTTGGGAATTCCATGGAGTTATTAGGTAATTCAGCTAGACCATTGAAGGGGATCAGAGAGAAGAGACGTGTGTAAGACAGATGCAGGAAAGTCAAGAAATAACTTGGCATTAGACAAGGGGGCCTAAGGCAAAGTTTTCAAATATCTGAGATCGTAAATGTGAATAAATTTATCCCAATGCCCAGTAGAAATATTTGGGTTAATTTGCAAAAGTATGGTGTTGTATCACATCCATGTTCTTTTTCATGAATATGGAGCTATAAGAACATATTATGTTTGGTTTCTGGTCTTTTGCAGTCACACAAGTTGAGAAATCTCTTCTCAGTTTGAGGACCTGGAAAGATTTAAGAGTTGGGGGGGACATGAGCTCATCAGAAGGTCATGCCAGGGGGCCAACAGTGATGTCCTTTCCTCAAATTAGATACTACTGCTGACACAGACAGCATTTTCTGTGCTTGGCACTGGTTTGTTTATAAGCATCATGTATCTCCACAGAGCCACTACCTCAGCTTCACAGATGGTCAGGCCTGGTTTTGTTCTTTCAAGATAAACAAATTTCCTCTAGTACTCAAAGATCAAAGCCTAGAAGACAAATGGTTACAAAGAATGCTCCACACTGGCAAAGCATCCATGCATACAAATTCATGAAATCTGGATGGGATGATATCGAGGTTTCATTCTTTCTTCTTTCTCTCTTTCTCTTTTTCTTTCTCCTCCCTCCCCTCCCTCCCTTCCTTTCTCTCTCTCTCTCTCTCTTACAGAGTCTCCCTATGTCACTTTCAGTAGAGTGTCATGGCATCACAGCTCACAGCAACCTCCAACTCTTGGGCTTAAGTGATTCTCTTGCCTCAGCTTCCCAGGAGCTGGGACTACAGGCACCTGCCACAATGCCCAGCTATTTTCTGTTGCAGCTGTTTAGCTGGCTCTTGTTTGGGTTTAAACCCACCAGCCTGGGTGTATGTGGCTGGTGGTGTAACCACTGTGCTACAGGGGCCAAGCCTTCTTTCTTTTTTTTTAGTGAAAATGTTAATAATGACTATTAAAAGTATAACCAAAACCCATGTTCATAAGAGCAATCTTTGTAAAGAGTTCTGTAGGGATTCAAATAAGACTTTAAGGAATGTGATTATCCAGCACAAACAACTAGAACCTTCAGTGCTTAGGATGCAGGGTCTTACTTTTACATTTCACTATGCTTTAAGATTCCCAGTGCTTTAATGTTCTCGTATGTATCTAATGCTTTGATATAAGGACTGTTCCATATTCATGGTGATTTTCGCTTCCATACCATTCAGGAGCAAAGGTGGCCATTGGTTCCTGGTTGCCAAAGAAGAATTTCTGTTTAGCTTTGAAATGGTTTAGGCCAAATGCTGAAGGGAGGAAAAGGATTCCAAGCTCATCAGAGCAGAACATTAGCTGACCCCATTCTTCTCTAAAGCACCCCTAGACAGCCTTGATCAGATGCATAAGGAACCAAGCAATTTTACTGAAGTCTGGAGAAGGTGTCATATATGGGTCATTACGAAAGTTTTGAAATACATGAAAATTAAGAAGCATAAAATCCATGTAATGGAAGCAAATGAAGCCTTCCCAGCAACCCAGATAGTCTGAGCAAGTTGAATAAGAAAGGATGCTGTCAACAGTGTTTCCTGGAAGTAAAATAATGGACCATAGCACAGTCTGTCTCAAACTTTCATAGTGGGCTTGGCGCCCATAGCACAGTGGTTACGGTGCCAGCCACATACACCAAGGCTGGTAAGTTTGAAACCGGTCTAGGCCAGCTAAAAACAACAATGACAACTGCAACAAAAAATAGACAGGCACCGTGGTGGGCGCCTGTAGTCCCAGCTACTTGGGAGGCTGAGGCAAGACAATCACTTAACTGCAAGAGTTGGAGGTTGCTATGAGCTGTGATGCAATGGCATTCTACTGAGGGTGAGATACTGAGACTCTGTCTCAAAAAAGACAAAACAAACAAACAAAAAAAACTTTCGTAGTGACTGATGTGTATGTCTTAATATGTGGTTTGGCTTAGCTGTGGCCTGGCATGGCTATGGCTGGAAGTCTCAGCTAACCATTTCTGAAAATAGGAATGCCAACAATTCTGTTTCTTAGCTATCTCGATGCTACAGGTAAGAGCAGCCCTGCTGGGCAACCTTCTGAGCTGATCTACCTTTCCACAGAAGAGTAGAGCAGAACGGAGTTTTTCGCCAGAGTCCAAAAGTCATGCTTTCCTCCCCTAGTGTCAGAAAGCTCTCTTTAAACTCAGAACTTAACCATCTGGGTTTTTTTTTGTAGAGACAGAGTCTCACTTTATCGCCCTTGGTAGAGTGCCGTGGAGTCACAGCTCATAGCAACCTCCAACACCTGGACCCAGGCGATTCTCTTGCCTCAGCCTCCCAAGTAGCTGGGACTATAGGCGCCTGCCATAAGGCCTGGCTATTTTTTTGTTGCAGTTCCGCCGGGGCTGGGTTTGAACCCTCAACCTTCGGTATATGGAGCCGGCGCCCTACTCGCTGAGCCACAGGTACCACCGAGAACTTAACCATTTTGATTCATCAGTCTCCAGGAAATCAATGCTTGAAAATTAACCTACTAAAGGCTAGGACTCTATGGCAGGCATGGAGAGAACATGTCCTTCCAGAAGCTTCCTGAGTCCAAAATGTCCCCAGTTATTTTTTTGACTTCCTCAAAAACCTCCTAGGGTTGAACCAAAAAGGTAAACATTTCTTTCAGAGAGATCATGCTGGTGGATGTCATCTATCTACTTTGGAGACAGGAGCATTGAAAGTCATCAAGTGGCTCGGTGCCTGTGGCTCAACAGGCTAAGGCGCCAGCCATGTACAACTGAGCTGGTGGGTTTGAATCCAGCCTGGCCCGCCAAACAACAGTGACGGCTGCAACCAAAAAATGGCCGGGCGTTGTGGTGGGTGCCTGAGGTCCCAGCTACTTGGGAGGCAGAGGCAAGAGACTCGTTTGACCCCAGGAATTGGAGGTTGCTGTGAGCTGGGATGCTACAGCACTCTACCCAGGGTGACAGCTTGAGGCTCTGTCTCTAAAAAAAAAAAAGAAAGAAAGTCATCAAGTAACTGGCAAAAAATGTAAATGTAAAATGTGTTGCTGATTTTCAGATTTGTGGGGTCCATGGATGATTTGTGGGTATATAAGGGGCTCAACATGTTCCTTGAGTTTTCTGGTGCCAGTTGGCATGGATAAGTTTGGTGGTGTGTATGATAGCCTGGAGGCCTTCCTAGTACAGCAATAGAGTCATTTTCTTTTTCCTTTCTTTTCTTTTATTTTCCCCTTTCCCTTTCTTTCTTTCTTTTTTTTTTTTTTATAAGAGGAACAGGTTTATTCACCAGCCAGGAGTTTACAGCATAGAATAATTCCAAATGGCCACGCTCCCTGACTGGCTTGGTCTTTCCCTTTTTATCATTAGTCAAAAAGTTCCACTCCACAGGTACCATTCTCATTGGCCAGTCTGAGTCAAGCGGGAGATGCTATTCCAGCCCCTACAGAACTACAGGATTTCACAGACCCTTTCTTTTTTCTTTTCCTAGTCAGAGTCTCTATTGCCCTCATAGGCTGTAGCCTCATAACTTACCAGAAACCTCAAACTCTTGGACTCAAGTGATCATCTTGCCTCAGCATCCCGAGTACCTGGGACTACAGGCACCCACCACAACACCTGGACGCTTTTTCTATCTTCAGTAGAGACAGGGGTCTCACTCTTGTTCAGGGTAGTATTGGGCTTCTGAGCTCAAGCAATCTATCCACTACAGCCCTCTGGGATTACAGGTGTGAGCCATGTGTGGTGCATCATTTTCTTTCTTTTTTTTTTTTTGAGACAGAGCCTCAAGCTGTCACCCTGGATAGAGTGTTGTGGCATCCACAGCTCACAGCAACCTCCAATTCCTGGGTTCAAGTGAGTCTCCTGTCTCCGCCTCCCAATTGGCTGGGACTACAGGCGCCCACCACAACGCCTGGCCCTTTTTTGGTTCCAGCCGTCATTGTTGTTTGGCGGGCCCGGGCTGGATTCAAACCCACCAGCTCAGGTGTACGTGGCTGGCGCCTTAGCCCGTTGAGCCACAGGCGCTGAGCCGTGGTGCATCATTTTCATGGGGCGTGTTCCAAATACAATATGAAACTTTGCCTGGCAGAGGGAAATGTTTTCTCTTCTTCTTCTTCTTTCTTCTTCTCCTCTTCCTTCTCCTCCTCCTCCTCCTCCTCCTCCTCCTGCTCCTTCTTCTTCGACAGAGTTTCACTTCATCATCCTCGGTAGAGTGCCATGGTGTCACACAGCTCACAGCAACCTCCAACTCCTAGGCTTAGGCAATTCTCTTGCCTCAGCCTCCCGAGTAGCTGGGACTACAGGTGTCCACCACAACGCCCACCACAACACCTAGCTATTTTTCAGTTTTTGCAGTTCGGTTGAGGCCAGGTTTGAACCCGCCACCTTAGGTATATGGGGCTGATGCCCTACTCAATGAGCCACAGGCGCCACCCATCTTTTCTTTTCTTTTCTTTCTTTCTTTCTTCTTTTTTTTTGTAGAGACAGAGTTTTCACTTTATCACCCACGGTAGAGTGCTGTGGCGTCACAGCTCACAGCAACCTCCATCTCGTGGGCTTAGGCGATTCCCTTGCCTCAGCCTCCCAAGTAGCTGGGACTACAGGTGCCCGCCACAACGCCCAGCTATTTTTTTGTTGCAGTTTGGCTGGGGCAGGATTTGAACCCACCACCCTTGGTATATGGGCCGGCACCCTGCCCACTGGACCACAGGTGCCGCCCCCCCCTTTTTCTTTTTTTAGAGGGAAATGTTTTCATGAAGCTATGCCTGGGCATTACATGAGCCTCAGCTTCTTGTTTGCCATCATGCACAAATATGGCTGGGTTTCTTTCTGCACTCTCTGGGCATTGCTTTGTGAGCCAGTCCATGTCAAAGGAGCAAGCTGAGCTGAAGAAACAAGTGTCCCGAATACAGGACACAAAATATCCTGATGTGGAGGGCTCTGGAGTTGTGCTTTGGCTTTCCTGAGACTCTAATGAGGCAAACCCGGAAGGGTTCCCTGTATCCAACATGTCCCAAGTACCCTGGTTGTCCCTGACGTTTTGTATTCCTCTTCCTCCTCTCTGCGCCTGCAGCAGGCAGGAAGAAGGGCCCTGGCTTCCAGTTATCTGGGTGGTACAGTCTTTGGGAGCAGAGATTTCTCCCTCCTCTTTGACCACCACTTCTCAGTTGGCTTCTGCAGTGTCTCTGGTTGTGGCTCATTGCCACTGTTGGAGATACCCAACCTAGCTACTCTTGGGAGCCACTTTTCCTTTCTTTTCTTTTCTTTCTTTCTTTTCTTTTTGAGACAGAGTCTTACTATGTCGCCCTCGGTAGAGTGCTGTGATATTACAGCTCACAGCAACCTCCAACTCTTGGTTTCAAGGGATTCTCTTGCCTCAGCCTCCCGAGGAGCTGGGACAACAGGCACCTGCCACAAAGCCTGGCTATTTTTTGTTGCAGCTGTCATTGTTGTCTAGCTGGCCCGGGGTCGAGTTTGAACCCACCAGCCTTGGTGTATGTGGCTGTGCTGTAACCACCGTGCTATGGGTGGCGAGCCAGAAGCCGCTTCTCTGCCTTTTGGGAAGTGATCCCAAATCTGTGTTGTGATACCAAATTTCACAGGTGATATTTTCCTTCTGTGCAGTTTTCTGGGCCTTGAAGCAGGTTTGACTTGGCTCATTTGCTGCTCCCTGGCCAGCATAGGGGAGAGAAGAAGTAGATGGCTTGCCCAGTTTGGGCTTATCACCCTCGCTTTCATCACGACTGTTGTCACTAATCACTAATACTGTCCACCTCCCATAATCACCTTCCTGATTTCTTTTCTTCCATACTTCTTTTGTTTGTTTGTTTTTTGAGACAGGGCCTCAAGCTGTCGCCCTGGGTAGAGTGCCATAGTATCACAGCTCACAGCAACCTCCAACTCCTGGGCTCAAGCAATTCTCCTGCCTCCACCTCCCAAGTAGCTGGGACTACAGGCGCCTGCCACAATGCTGGGCTATTTTTTGCTTGCAGCCATCATGGTTGTTTGGCGGGCCCGGGCTGGATTCTAACCCACTGGCTTAGGTGTATGTGGCTGGCACCTTAGCTACTTGAGCCACAGGCGCCAAGCCGACATTATACTTCTGAGGCATGCAGAATCCTCAAACCCTGCAGGGATCAAGGCATCTATGCATGCTAGGTAAAGTGAAAGGAAAGAGAAGAACGTACAATCCCTAAAGAGAGAACACTGCTTACAGAGTAGAGTGTAAGTGTTAATTTAGGAGCAAATGTTCAGCTAATTATACTATGTTTTATGGACCTTTCTACTAACAAATATATCAGGCACATTCACAGAGCAGAAAGGAGACTATAGACTATATTCTCTAGTCTATAATTCTCATTTCACTGAGTAATTCAGTGACTTACCTGCGAGTCTTGAGGGACCTTCAAATAATTGAGTTTCACTAAAGAGCTGGTTGATGTCTTTTCTGAGTATTCGTGGCTGTTTATTGCCTTGAAAAGAAAACTTATAGTAGTAAAATGCAATTACCTTCTTTTTATTTTCCCTGAAACAGCTTTTTAATTTTCCTGAGATAAGTAAAACCAGTAGTTGAAGCTACCTGGTGAGACTGTTATTCTCCCAACTGGATGAAACCGATCTATGTAAGGTACACATAAACAAAGTGGGCATTCCATTAACAACAAAAATAAAAAGGTGAAAGAACCTTGAACCTTGTCCATCACTCTCCAAGTGTCAGTCTTTTATCACATGGATGAAAGGGAACATTTAGTTGTCACCCAGCATCTGCCCTGGATGTTATCTGAGGAACTAGGACACTTTGCTCCCTTGGAATGTTGGGGTTCTGAGTTGGAGCCTCCAGTGTGAGGTCAGCCCTGTTGACACAATGGAGTCCCTCCATGGGGCCATGTCAACCAATAGGGGAGCTCACATCCTGGAGAGAGGTAGGCTGTGCAGGTAAAGATGGGGTGAGACCAGGTCACTACCTTTAGGGAGGGTACAGATTAGCGAAGAGGCAAAAAGAAATTGGTTACAGTGGGCCCTCTGTGTCCAATGGCTCCCCATCTGTGGAGTCAGTTAACCTCAGATGGAAAATTTTTATAAAAAAATTTTGTCTGGGAGGATGAGGAGGAAGAAGGCCGAGTAGCAGCTTCTGTGCAGCTGGGCGCAGTGGGAGTGGAGAGAGAGGACCCCAGGCATCTCTGGCCAGTGGGTTTCACCCAGAGACTTCCCTTTGGTGATACAGGAGGTCAGTGAGAGACTTCTGGACCCCACAGAGGACAGAAGCGGTGGAAAACTGGCAAGTGGGGGGTGCGGTTGTTTGGTCGGAGGCTGCCTGCAGCTGTAACCACTGCAGTGGCAAGACTGCAAATAAGAAAAGTCTTAGCTGGGGGCTGTTTTGGTTTTTTTGGACTTGGACACTCCATTGAACTGCCTTGGGAGATCTTGGGCCGGTGTGTGGATGACTTTGGGTGTTGTCTGGGGCCCCAGACTATGCCGCTGAGCTGGAAAGGAGCTAATATCGTTCAGCTGTGGGCTGCCCCAGTGTGTTGCAGTGCCGGGATGGGCCGGGAGACCTTGGGCGAGTCATCTAGGACTGAGCTGCCCAAAGCAGGGATGGAGACACTGGGCAAGGGCAGAGATTCGAGTGTTTGGCAGATTGACAGCCATGGCCCTCAGGAACATAGCGGGAGACTGGACTTGGTGCACTGAATAAACAGGCAGCCACGCCAGGAGAGATCCCAGGGATAAGCGCTTTCCCTGGAAAGCTTTTGCTTGGCCAAGGTTTATGGCTTGGAGTGTCTTTTGAGTGGGCTGAGGAGTTATTTGGGTTCCCAAGCCTGCAGGGTCTGAGTGATCAGCAGAGGCCTCCAGTCCCCATCTCATATGGCTGTATCAACATTGTGATTAACATCTCATACCTCAGAAGATCACCTGTTTCCAGGTCAATACGTAGCAAGATATATATAGTGTTTGGTTTCTTGGTTGTGGGTTTTTTTGTTTTGTTTTTTTATTAATTTCAACATTTTTTCTTCACATTTTTTTCTTTTTGTTTTTTTCACCATTCTAGTTTAAATACAATCTTCCATTTTTGCCTTCTTCAACAATTAGAATTTCATTTTTTTCATTTTTCATTTTTATTTTTGCTAGTGTTTCTGTCCCTATTATTTCCTCCTCACCCCCTAATTTTATCCCATAAGGGTTTTTACTTGTTTTGTTTTTGGTTGAGTCTCAGAAATTTTGTCTTTCCTCTCTACCTGGTAGAGGTTGGGTATTGTGTTTGAGCTGCCTGGCAAAGAGCTGTTGTCCTCAAGGGAATCACCCAACCCAGCACCCCTAGAGGTTAGGGGTCTTTAAGTTTGGGCCCTAGTATCCTACTACACACCTATATTTCTCCTGTTTCTCTTTCAGTGCCTCTCCTCTTTTTGTCAATATTTCCTTTTATTTACCCCCTTTTCTTTCTCTCTCTCTCTTTTTTTTCCTCTCTTCTTTAAATCTTTTTTCCTTCTTTTTGAGACAGAGCCTCAAGCTGTCACCTGGATACAGTGCCGTGGCATCACAGCTCACAGCAACCTCCAATTCCTGGTCTCAAGCGAGTCAACTGCCTCCGCCTCCCAAGTAGCTGGGACAACAGGTGCCAGCCACAATGCCCAGCCATTTTTTTTGGTTGCAGGGCAGGCCGGGCTGGATTCGAACCCGCCAGCTCAAGTGTACATGGCTGGCGCCTCAGCCTGCTGAGCCACGGCGCTGAGTCTCTTTTTTCCTTCTTGATCTTGAATTTTTTCATCCTTCTGGTCTCGCACCAGAAGGACTCATTAAAACTTTAGGCCAGCACTACAGTAATTTAAAGAGCAAGAAGAAGTGAAAGGAAAATTAGGGTAGGGAAACAGATATAAGAAAGCACTCATGAGGGAGAATCAGCAGAAAAATCCTGACAACATGAAATCCCAGGCCTGAATAACCCCTTCTAGGGATCATGAGATAGCTACTGTAGAAGATTCATCCTATAAAGAAATGTTAGAAATGACAGAAGGGGAATTTAAAATACAGATAATGAAAATAAGAAAGGAAATTGCTGAGAAAGTGGATAATAACCAAAAGGAAATTCAAAAACAGAAGCAAATAAGAGATGAACGATATGAAGAATATAAAAAGGATATAGCGTGGCCCCCGGGCGTGCCTCGCCTGTGCAGGCACAGAGTGCTGTCTGACATGTGGTGTCTGTAGTGGGTCATAGCTTGATTGAGCAGGTCATTTTTTTTCCAGCTTGTGGTTGACTGACGATGTGAGCAAGTTCTGTGACTTCTATCCCAACATTAAGAACCCTTTTCGGACTTCGCTTGTTGTATCTATCCGTTCGTGACTGGTAATTGACATCTTCAGATGGCTTCAAGGTCGCCATTTTTTATTGGTGCCTTTGTGGTGATGTCAGGACAGGAATATCACCCTGGACACATCACCCCGTGGGTATCCTGATTAGCAGCACAAGGACCAGAGGAACCAAAGAAATCGGTTGTGCTTGTAAATTGGCGATTAATAATAATTGAGCACCTACTGTCTACCAGGAACTGGGCTAAATCCCTTATCACTGAGATGTCATTTAATCATTTAGGAAACCTGGAAGGCAAGTATCTAGCTAGTATGCGCATTCACCTATAATCCTAGAACTTCTGGAAGCCGAAGTGGGAGGATGCCAGGAGGTAGAAACGAGCCTGGTCAATAGTGAGACCCCTTCTCTACAGAAAATAAGCCAGACATGGTGGGGTGCGCCTGCAGTCCCAGGTACTCTGGAGGCTAAGACTGGAAGATCCCTTGAACCCAGGAGTTTGAGTTTACAGTGAACTATGATGTTGCCACTGCACTGTGGCCCAGATGACAAAGCAAGGCCTTGTCTCCAAAAACAAAAACAGGGGGAGTGCGGTGGCTCACACCTGTAATTCTAACACTCTGGGAGGCCAAGGCAGGTGGATTGCTTGAGCTCAGGTGTTTGGGACCAATCTGAGCAAGAGTGAGACCCTGTCATTAAAAAATAGCTGGTAATCCTAGCTACCGGGGAGGCTGAAGCAAGAGGATTGCTTGAGCCCAAGAGTTTGAGGGTACTGTGAGCTGTGACACCATAGCACTCTACTCAGGGCAAAAGAAAAAAAAAGGCCAGGTTTGGTGGCTCACCCCTGTAATCTTAGCACATTGGGAGGCTGATGCTGGTGGATTGTTTGAGCTCAGGAGTTTGAGACCAGCCTGAGCAAGCACAAGACTCCATCTCTACTGGAAAGAAAAACTAGCCACATGTAGTGGCAGGATGGTAGGACCAGCTACTCAGGAGGCAGAGACATAAGGATTGTTCAAACCCAAGAGTTTGAGGTTGCTGTGAACTGGTTTCTGTGAGCTACAGTGATACCACAGCACTCTACCCAGGGCACCAGAGTGAGACTTGGTTTCAAAAAATTCCCTCCACCAGGTGCTGTTCCTCAGGCCTGTAATCCCAGCACTGTGGGAAGCTGAGGAGGGAGAATTGCTTGAGCTCAGGAGTTCGAGACTTGCCTGAGTGAAAGGGAGACCTCCCCCACTTCTAAAAAAATGGAAAAACCCAGCTGGGCACAGCAGTGAGGGCCTGTAATCCCAGCAGCTTTGGAGCCTAAGGCAGCGGGATACCCATAGCTGGTGTCTGAGGTTGCAATGATGTATGATGCTACTGCACTCTGCTCAGGGGCATAGGGTGGGACTTTCTCAACCAAAAATAAAAAATAAGCAAGAAAATAAAAAAACTCACTCTCCAGTGGGGGAAAAAAATAATAAAAAGGATATAGCAGAGCTGAAGGAACTGAAGTAGTCAATTAGGGAACTTAAGGATGCAATAGAAAGTATCAACAATAGATTACATCTTGCAGAAGAAAGAATTTCAGAGGTAGAGGATAAGGCTCTTGAGACAACTCGGATAGTTAAAGAGGCTGAAAACAAGAGAGAGAAGGCAGAATGTTCACTGACAGAATTATGGGACTTTATGAAGCATTCAAACATATGAGTTACAGGTATCCCTGAAGAGGAAGAAGAATGCCCCAGGGCAATGGAAGCCATTCTAGAGACTATTATAAATGAAAATGTCCCAAATATCACCAAAGATTCTGACATACTCCTTTCAGAGGGATATCAGTCCCCTGGTTACCTCAACTCAAATAGAACTTCTCTAAGACACATTGTGATGAATTTATCTAAAGTCAAGACAAAAGAAAAGATCTTGCAAGCTGCCAGGAGTAAGCACCAACTGACCTATGGGACAAACCTATCAGGGTGACCACAGACTTCTCTAATGAAACTTTTCAAGCCAGAAGACAATGGTCACCTATCTTTAACCTACTTAAACAGAACAATTTCCAGCCCAGAATTCTATACTCCACCAAGCTAAGCTTTAAACTTGATGTAGAAATCAAATCTTTTATTGATATGCAAATATAGAGGAAATTTGTTACAAGACCAGTTTTATAGGAAATATTTCAACCTGTTCTACATACTGACCATCACAATGGACCTTGAGCAAAGTAAACACCAGAAAATATAGGACAGAACCTAGTTTCCCCAATGATGCAAAAGATAAAACTAACCAACAGACTTTCACAAAATATGATGAATAGAATGCTACTACACTTATCAATTATCTCAATAAATGTCAATGGCTTAAATTCCCCACTGTAGAGGCATAGATTGGCTGATTGGGTTAAAAAACACCAGCCATGTATTTGCTGTCTGCAGGAAACACACCTCACATCAAAAGACAAATTAAAACTCAGAGTTAAGGGTTGGAAATCAATTTTTCAGGCAAACAGAACTCAGAAGAAAAGAGGGATTGCAATCTTATTCTCAGATTGTGGATTTAAAGCAACTAAAGTTAAAAAAGATGATAGTCACTTCATATTGGTTAAGGGAAAAATACAAGAAGAAGACATTTCAGTTTTAAATATTTATGCACCCAATTTAAATGCTCCCAGATTCTTGAAACAGACCTTGCTTAGTCTGAGCAATACGATATCCTATAACACCATAATAACAAGGGACTTTAAAACCCCTCTCTCAGAGCTGGACAGATCCTCTAAACAGAAATTAAATAAAAATATTAGAGATTTAAATGAGACTTTAGAACATCTGTGCTTGATAGATGTATATAGAATACTCCATCCCAAAGATATAGAATATACATTCTTCTCATCATCCCATGGAACAGTCTCCAAAATTGATCATATCCTAGGACATAAAACAAACCTCAGCAGGATCAAAAGAATTGAAATTCTACCTTGCATCTTTTCAGACTACAAGGCACTAAAAATGGAACTCAACTCCAACAAAAATGCTCAACTTCACACAAAGGCATGAAAGTTAAACAACTTTATGTTGAATGACACTTGGGTGCAGGAAGAAATAAAAAAGGAAATCATTAACTTCCTTGAGTATAACAACAATGAAGACACAAACTACCAAAACCTATGGGATACAGCAAAAGCAGTCCTGAGAGGAAAATTTATCGCTTTAGAAGGCTACATGCGAAAAACCAAAAGAGAGCGTATCAACAAACTCACAAGCCATCTGATGGAATTGGAAAAAGAAGAACAATTTACACTTAAACCCAGCAGAAGAAAAGAACTATCCAAAATTGAATCAGAGATCAATGAAATTGAAAACAAAAGAATCATTCAGAAAATTAATGAAATAAGGAGTTGGTTTTTTGAAAAAAATAAATAAAATAGATAAGCCTTTGGCCAGACTAACTAGAAATAAAAAGGTAAAATCTCTAGTAACCTCAATCAGAAATGATAAAGGGGAAGTAACAACTGATGCTATAGAAATACAAGAGATTATCTCTGAATACTACCAGAAACTTTATGCCCAGAAATTTGACAATGTGAAGTAAATGGATCAATATTTGGAATCACACCCTCTCCCTAGACTTAGCCCAGATGAAATAGATCTCCTGAACAGAACAATTTCAAGCACTGAGATCAAAGAAACAATAAAAAATCTCCCAACAAAAAAATGTCCTGGTCCAGATGGCTTCACACCAGAATTTTATCAAACTTTCAAAGAAGAGCTTATTCCTATACTAAAGAAATTATTCCAAAAAATTGAGGAGGAAGGAATCTTCCCCAATATGTTCTTTGAAGCAAATATCACCCTGATACCAAAACCAGGTAAAGACCCAACTAAAAAGGAGAATTTCAGACCAATTTCACTAATGAATATTGATGCAAAAATTCTCAACAAAATCTTGGCCAATAGATTACAGTTTATCATCAAAAAAGTCATACATAATGATCACATAGGTTTCATCCCAGGGATGCAGGGTTGGTTTAATATTTGCAAGTCCATAAATGTTACCCACCGGATCAACAGAAGCAAAACCAAGGACTATATGATCCTCTTAATAGATGCAGAAAAAGCATTCAATAAAATTCACATCCTTTTCTAATTAGAACACTGAAGAGTATAGGTATATGTGGCACATTTCTTAAACTGATCCAGACTATCTATGGTAAACCCACAGCTAATATTTTACTGAATGGAGTAAAACTAAAAGCTTTTCCTCTTAGAACTGGAACCAGACAAGGTTGTCCTCTGTCACCATTGCTATTCAACATAGTGCTGGAAGTTCTAGCCAATACAATTAGACAAGATAAGAAAATAAAGGACATCCAGATGGATGCAGAGGAGGTCAAACTCTCCCTTTTTGCTGATGATATGAT
The DNA here is from genome assembly GCA_963573935.1 of Arctocebus calabarensis. NCBI lineage: Eukaryota > Metazoa > Chordata > Mammalia > Primates > Lorisidae > Arctocebus > Arctocebus calabarensis. The sequence continues at coordinate 16,172 of CAUYON010001606.1, forward strand.
CTTATACCTAGAGAACCCCAAAGACTCAACTACAAGACTCTTGGAAGTCATCAAAAATACAGTAATGTCTCAGGATATAAAAGCAATGTCCGTAAGTCATTTGCTTTTGTATATGCCAACAACAGTCAAGATAAGAGGTTAATCACAGACACAACTCCCTTCACTATAGCCTCAAAGAAAATGAAATACTTAGGAATATACCTAACAAAAGAGGTAAAACACCTCTATAAAGAAAATTATGAAACCTTAAGAAAGGATATAGTAGAGGACTTGAATAAATGAGAATTATTATAGTACGTACTGTGAAATGATTGGGGAAGAAAGGT